>BFEA01001066.1:187262-198978 GCA_003427395.1 Chara braunii
GCTCTGTTGTGGATCATGCTAATGGAGGTGATAGGAGCATCCCCCATTAGCAGACCCAGCTTTGGATGGCTCCATCTATTCGTGGGGAGCAGCACCTGCTGGAAAGCGGGTCCAGCGTCCCTTCTTACATTTTATACAACATAGGAAAAGTAGATGTGCACGGGGCCTGCTGCACTGTTGTAGGGGCAGACCGCCATATCCAGTTGTTCCTACGAAACTCATCTGCAATTCCCCACAGCCAGTTCCCAGTTCCTACGCAATCCTCTGCAATTCCCTGTAGCCAGTGTGCCCTTTTAGCAGTATCTATTAAGCCCTCTGGTCTACGACCCCCCCTTTTCGAGTCCCATAGACACAGGTCTCTTTGACCTCGCTATCCGTCCTCTCCCAATCTGTTGACCGCCCGCTCTATCCACCGTTTCCCTGTGCACTTCTATTTCCATTTTCCATTTGCCATGCACTGGTCCCTGCCGTCCCCCGGCAGTCGAACTTAAACCCCCCAATTCCTTCCTTCCCACCCTGCCCTACAACACAAGCAGTCCTATCTTCTGCCCTTCGGTTTCCGGATGTTCGCTCGTTGTTGCTGTTAACACCAATCATCCCAATTTGACCGAACGGGGTTTGACTCACCGGGGAGGAGGGGCCAACATGGGCAGAATAGGTAGGAGGGCAGTACTCTGGTATGAGGGAGAGAGAAAAGGCAGAACGAGGGGCTGTTTGGGAGGATTCACGGGGGTAGGGGAGAGGCACTGATCCGATCTATACAGGGGAGGGGGGGGACCAGAACGAAGTTTTGTTCTTGGTACGGGACCTTGAAATGAGATCGAGGTAGTCTCACCCATGTCAGTTCGTCCGCCACCCACCTATACCAGACCACGTTCTCATGATTGTCCAGTGTGGCCAGCTTCCTGTTTTTATCTAGCCACACTGATTGAAATATATCTTTGCATTGTCGTCTCTCATTGTGGTCTTTCGCAAGTGTGAGATCTTTTTTAAACTGCTTCCAGGCTGCCTGGGTACGGTTGGTTATTGTTGTAATCGCCACTTCTCGCGCTTGGAGAAAGCCAAAGAAGCACTTGTCCCTTTCATGGGAGCACCGCATTCTCCAGGCCAGCATCAGCATCGTAAGTCTCATGTAAGAAAAGAGGTTCGCTGCAAAGGCTTCCCATTTTCGGGACTGTGGAGTATGTTCCCCCAGTAATATGAGACAGGGGCTCGAGGGGAGGTGCTGGGCTGTAAGGTAGTGCCACAGCGCGTCCCACCAGCTCCACAGTTGCGCTACCATCAGATAGGCCAGCAAGCAGTGTTCTAGTGTTGTTCTTGCTGGCAGCGAGGCCTTCCCACCGTAGGAGCAGATCGGGGAAAGAATGTCGCGCTGCTCTAGGTTTGTACGGGAGACAATCCAGTCTGGGGTAGGGAGGCATCTGTGAAGGATCTGCCACTGAAGGGCACGGTGGGCCGTTGGCATAATGCTCGAGTACCGAGCCCATGATAGGTTACTGAGGTCCTGCCGGGTAAGTGGGGAGTCCCTTTCCCATTTGTTTTTAACCACCTCAGTTGTCGGGGGGGTAGCCCAAGTAGCTTTGTACCCCTCCTTGACTGTGTACTCCCACATGGGGGTGTGATTCCCCACATTCCATTCCCATTCTGCAGGGTCGAAAGGCAACCGGCTGATAGGGGTGTTAGGTTCGTACACCCATTTTTGTTGTTGATTATTCTCCAGCGCCCTCACCCTCATAAGTTGTCAGGGTGGTGCCTCACAGTCCCCTTCCTCGCCCGTGGTAAGCTCAGACCATCTCTGACCCGGCAAGTTCATTTCAAAAGCCTGCAGTCGGGCCAGGGTTGGACTGACGTGTGATACTTTGTACACAGTCGTCGGTAATTGAAGGGATCGAAACAGAACCACCCAGTCTCCTGCCTCAAGCGTCGGGCCCGTTTTCAGGGCAAGTCACCAACCTATCGGGATGACCTCGAGTATTTGGGCCCTTTTTTGTTCCAAGTGTCTGACATTTTTGAGTTGTTCTTTAGGTTTGTCTAGGCTTTTCCAGTTGCCTGTTGTTGCATCCCACAGGTCCCCTACTGTGTAGCATCCTTTTCTCACCCAGGCTAGCCAAGTGGAATCGTGGTGCAGGCTGAATGCGTTTCCTGTTTCATCCAACACCTGCGGGTTCCTGAACAGCGGTTGTCTCCACACTTCGTGCCACCTCAGCGGAGTCGCAGTCTGCGTAGGGCCTTTGGTTCTCCACAGGCGCAACATAGAAACCCACAATGGGTCTACTTTGAGGTCCCACTTTGCTTGATTTGATGGCGACCCGTCCATCCTAAGGTTTTTTCTGTTGGAGCTGCTGTATCTTAGCACGGACTGCTAACCAATGTGCTTGTATTTCCGTTTGTACAAATTGGACTATCAGCTGACCAAATTCTGTTCCTTCCAATTTTACATCCTCTCTTTCATATACACACCTTTTGTCTAGGTTACCGGGCCGGACGTCCGGGACCCCCCTGACCGTCCGGGATGTCCGACCGGACATCTGGTCGGACGTTGGACCGGTCAGGATATGTCCGACCTACCGCAAAAAAAAAAAAGGAAAAAAAAAAAAAAAAAGGGAAGGTCCTACCTATAATGGAGCTTTCCATATAGAAGGTGCCATAACTTCAATTCTTTTGTTTTTCTTACCACTGTTTTCAATCTACCTTCGATTGATTTTCCCCTGGGACAAACGGACCTTCAGCCTCCTTTTCTTTTTTTTTTTTTTTTTTGTTTGTTTGTTTTGTTTTGTTTTGTTTTAAGAGAAACAGCCCGAACGGTTGCTAGGAGTGCTGATAAGGGCAGACACCACTAGCACCATTGGGGAGGCTCCATCTATTGGTGGGGAGCAGCAGCCTCCTTTTGTATGTTCTTCTCCTCCTCCACGAGACAAGCATTAGCAGCAGGCAGACCCCAACGATTGAGGAGGACCTCAACAAAATTAAAGGAACAGGGATCATGGAGATGTTCCTCATTCTTGGGAGCAGGCTAGAGTGGTGGACACTGCCCCCCCTGTTCCCCACCAATAGATGGAGCCTTCACGCCAGGCCCCACTAAAAGGGTACCTCCATCATCTGGATAGCCTGGACACTGCCCCCCCTGTTCCCCACCAATAGATGGAGCCTTCACGCCAGGGCCCACTAAAAGGGTACCTCCATCACCTGGATAGCCTGGACACTGCCCCCCCTGTTCCCCACCAATAGATGGAGCCTTCACGCCAGGCCCCACTAAAAGGGTAACCCTATCATCTGGACAGCCTGGACACTGGCCAACCATTTGCAGGTTATCCAAACGATGTTCCAATGGAAAAAAAAAAAAAAAAAAAAAAAAAAAAAAAAAAAAAAAACTGGGCTGGTCCCCAGGCCGCCCGGCTGGGGGAAGGTCGCCCGGGTACCCTCCCGGGCGTCCCGGGAAAGGAAGGGTCCCAGGCAGCCCCAGCACATTTATAAAAAAAAAAAAAAAAAAAATCAAAAAAATCTGGAAAAAAAAGTGTTGTGTAAAATTGCAGTACAAGGCTACAAACAACTTTTGGCTGAAGGTCTCCTCGAAATTCCTTGTTAATTTTAAGAAAAGAATAAAAATCAGGAAATATGAGGTAAGACATACCCTGTTAAACCCCCTCTAGTCACTGTTTAGAGTAACTTTATACCCNGGGAAATTCAGACAGTTGCGCTGCGCCAGTTGGTTGAAGGCGCCCAGGCCCAGGCCATATTTTGCAAATGTATCTGAATGGTGACCTGGGCCAGACGCTGTCTCTTATACACATCTAGATGTGTATAAGAGACAGCGTCCGGGATGTCCGACCGGACGTCTGGTCGGACGTCGAACCAGACAGGGGATGTCCGACCTAGCGCAAAAAAAAAAAAAAAAAAAAAAATCAAAAATTTTTTACCCCCCCCCTACCCCCCCCCTTCCCCCCAAAAACCCCCCCCCCCCCCCCCCCCCCCCATCCCAAATACCACACTATCACCAAATGCTCAGAAACATCTGAATTTTTTTGTGGGGAGTCTCTAGGGCATGCACAACACTTTTTTTTTCTTTTGTTTTCTTTATTCTTTTTGCCAAAAAAGAATCGTCCAGAAATCCGGACGACGGGGTTACCGGACGTATGGGGGAGACGTCCGGTCTCCGGACTATTGGTAACCTAGCCTTTTGTACCATAATACCCATAAAAATTGATAACATAGTTTTCTGCCGTTCCGGCCAATTTCAAAAACAATTCTCTGAAATTCCAAAAGTTGTATATCAATTGGTTCCCAATAACCCATGAGAACGACTCTCCAATCCCATTGTCAGTCAAAGACCTATCCACACACAGTCCCACCTTCTCCATACCAATATCGTGCCCAGACATTGAATAAACACGTGTTCAATGGTGTCTCTGATTTTCTTATTGGGAAAGACAAATAGGCATGATTTACACCATGGTAGTATCAGTCCTCGTTGCTCTAAGTTAGTGTGACCAATAAGCTAGTCATTAGTGGGCAGACAACTATGAAGTATTTGTCACTGTAGCGAGGAGAACTTGGCTGGTCTCTGTTTTAGCTTGTTACATAATTTTATATTTTGGATCTTGTGCACATTAATATTCAGATGTTTGACCCACCGGTCCCTTATTACAGATGGCACATCCACTCTTGGTCTCAACAACCGATATACTTCCTTAACCGAGAGGGACTACAAGGTGCGTGGTTTAGTTCTTTTCCCAGTTTGCCATACCCATTCAGTTGGGTCCAAAGGTAGGTCCAGAATTGGGCATTATAACTGAAAGACTCTCCAGCCTGTGGTTGTGGAGATAAAAAGCACTCTAGTCCTAAAAAATTATTTGAAAGGGAAAAACTTGGTTAGTTTGTGAAGGACGGAGCAAATGATTTGCAGTTATTCTGAAGAGAGTCACAAAAACTCATTTTTCTAGTAGACTCACTATTTGTCCCACCTGCCAACATTTTGGGTCATGTGCAATGGTTATAAAATCTTCTTCGTGAAATCTTACTCTTTTTTTTAGTTCCCTTACCCAGGTCAGAGGAATGAAACAAATGATGTGATTCAAGTTTTGGGCTAGTTTATGGGCATATGGAATTGTTTTCCTAAGTTGATCAGTCGACATCCAATCTCTCTTTTCGTGGTCCCAAATGTCTTTGACCCTTACTACTTTTTTTTCACCCACTGGGACCACGGGGTTGAAGAACTATTAAGAATACAACCATTAGCATCAGTTATCCATCTATTATCAAATAAAGGTTGCCTCAATATTTCTTCAAATTGTGCAAGATAAGGTTTATTTGGTAAGGGCAGCTTCCGCCATCTTTTCAGAAGAGAAACCCATAGAATGTCCAGAAGAAGATCAACACAAGCTGGTAATTTTTAAAATCTCTACCATGGTTGCTTCAGCGCTACCGGGAGCGCTACGCCCGCCCAGGCCGAAGCGACGGGTGCACCAACACGCGTTGAGACGCAAAGTTGCGATGACGTTTTCACGAGGGCACGACAGGTCAATATTCTGTGTGGCGATGACGCTTCTTAGAGACTTTTGTGGATGTGGAGACAGGAGGGGTGTGTGGTTTCAAGGGCGTGTGGTTTGAGTAGCCTTGTGGGGGGTGGTGCCATGTAGCATAGGGTTGTTATAACGCCACTCCTTCTGTCCTCTGTATTGAATCTTTGTCTCTTGCTTCTCCGGTTCTTTGTTTTCATGGGTCGTTTGATCTGGACTAAATTCTATGTGAAGTTGTGTTGACAGGCTTGACATGGTTGTTCACAACGCAACCGCGTTCGGGGAGTAAAAGGGAGGCGGGGGTGTCCCAAAATCTCTTCTGGTTGGTGCACTTTGTCGTAAGGCTATACTAACACCGATTGTGGGGAGGAGGAGTGACTCCTTCTATAGGAAGAGGCAGGGGTTGCGTTTGGTCCGGGCAGCGGTCGTGAAGTTGGATAAGGGGACTGCGGGAGAAGAGCGGTGCGTGATGGTCTGCAGTGATTGGTGATTTCTGGTAAAGTTCAAGGCGGCATCAAGTAGCGACGGAAGCTCTGAGTGCAACATCTTTCATATTTTAACCCTAAACTACTACTCCGTCAGATGATTTGATGGTTGGGGACGTCTCATCTCGACATCCGACGGATGATTTGTAAATCTGTTTTTTGTCTGTTTTTTGTCTGATTCTCAATTCGTAATTTCCTTTTTTCATAAATTGATGGTCGAATGTTTTGATTTTGTACGCATATAACTTTTTGTCTCAAATTCCCAAAGAATAATTTTAGTTGGGTATTTTAATTCATAAAATTTTAATACTTGCTGGCAAGAAATTCATAAGTATATTCTGATGTTGATTTTGAAAAAAACCTATCGAAAGTCTTATTTGGATATGCTATTCGTAAATGTTAATAATAGTTCATATAAGTTTCCTAAATTTCGTCGTAGATAGATCTTCTAAATTGTCATGTTTCTATTTTCTAATTTGTCATGATTCGATCTTCTAATTTGTCAATGTTCGTGATGAATTCTACCTAATCTAATGATCTTGGTCACTTTGATGATTTTGTTTTAAACTTTCAAACTTTGACGTGAGTTTCCATGTTCCAATTAGTGTTTTCTGATAAGGTTTCTCTCATTGGAGACTGTTAGCAAATCTTCTTAGGTGAGCCTGTTTGCTGTCATAATTGTGGATCTGCGATTTTTCGATGCCAGAACGACACTGGTCGGTGTTTGGGTGTTGCCCTGTGACATGAAGCAGGAGCATGAGGCCTGGTAGAGAGATTTGGGGATGCTTACGGGCGGGCATCTCACGAAAAAATCAAGGGTTGCTGCTTGGAGGATGTCGGTCGGAGTTGGGGTGAGTTGTGTTGCCCGGTAACCTAGCGGTGGGGGTGTGAGGCTGGACAGACTCAGGCAGAGAGTATGATTGCGTTGGCGAGCCTGAGTAGGGTTGTTATAGTCTCCTTGACTTTTCGGCAAATTGTCAACTAGGTATTTTTTAGCCAAAAAACATACGATTAAGGGAAACAAATTATTCACACGGACGGGTGGAAGTTCGTAGGGAGGTGTAACAGGGGAAGGGCCTTGGTTTTCGTCAGTAGGTCAGAAGGACGTGGGTGGGACGACGCAGACCGGTGCTGGAGCGTTGCTCTGTAACATGGGGGAGCGTGAGGCTTGGGGAGCTCTGTCGAGGGAGAAAGACAGAACCACCACACTCGACGCAACCGTTGCTGGGGTTTTATCCCTGTCACTTACGTTCGTGCGGCTAATGGGAGTTGTCGAGGGAGGAAGGTACTCCTTGCCGTCTATACCAGGCTGGTCGGTAATGAGGCATGGTGGTGCCCTATAACCCTAGCACAGGGGGTTATAAGACCAGCCGCGTTTAGGTTTGAGGACTGATCACGGGGACTTTGTTTTCTTCAATTGTTGCGTGGAAAGTTTGCTACTCGGTGGTTTCGGTTCGAATTTTTTGCTTTCAATTTGTTGTATGTCACTCATGCCCTATCCCTAAAAAGAAAAAACCAACGGGCGATGTGTTCGGATATGGCTATCCTTTAGAGGTTGTGATCGTTCTCGGTGGTTGTGGTAGAATGCTTTTAGGCTCTTGGGATTCCTTGCAATTTTCTTGAGGCGATTTTTTATGTTGTTTTATTCATGGACCTGCGGTTATTCGATGTCAGAACGACGTTGGTCGGTGCTGGGGGGTTGACCCTGTAACTTGTTGATAGCAAGAGCTTCAGGCCTGGTAGAGAGATCTGGGAATGCCTAGGGGGGGCATTTCACGGGACAATCAAGGGTTCCTATCAAAGACGATGTTGGCCGGAGCCGGGGTGAGTTGCCTTGCCCTGTAACCTATAGCGGGGGTGAGAGGCTTGGTAGAGCTTGGTAGGGAATAAGACAGTGTCTGAGGACTTTGAGGGTGTTAGGACCCTATGGCGCTTTAGAGTGTTTGAAGACAATTGCTGGGATTTTCGCTGGTGGATAGTCTCTCAAATTTACCTCAAATAGCATTGAATTTTGTTAACAAAAAGAGAGAATGTTTTAGGATTCTGGGGACTTCTAGCAACTCGCTTTAGGCTGTTTGATACTGATGCGTTCATGGATCTGCGGTTGTTCGATGCCAGAACGATGCTGGCCGGTGCTGGGGTGTTGCCCTGTAACCTACTGATTGCAGGAGCATGAGGCCTGGTAGAGAGATCTGGGGATGCTTTGGGGTGGGCATTCCAAGGGACAACCAAGGGTAGCTGTTGGGACAACGCTGGCCGGAGCTGGGGTGAGTCGTGTTGCCCTGTAACCTAGCCAGGTGGGGGTGTGAGGCCTAGGAGAGCTTGACAAGGAATAAAACACTGTTGGACAATTTAAGAGAGTTTTGTTTGGAAGTCTAGGGGTTCTGAGCATTTCAAAAGAGGTGAGTAGTCATTCATAGTTTTTTAACCTCTCCCTTAATTCTCTTGAATTTCTTCAATAGTTCTGAAAAAACATGGTCGTCAATGGTGGTCTTACAAATGATTTGTGATCCTGGGGACTTCTAGCAACTCATTTTAGGAAACTCCATTGCTGTTATACTCAGTGATTTGCGGTTGTCTGATGCCAGAACGATACTGGCCGGTACTGGGGTGCTGCCCTGTAACATGCTGATGAAGGAGTGTGAGGCCTGGTAGAGAGATCTGGGAATGCTTTGGGGTGGGCATTATAGGGGACAATTAAGGGTTGCTGCTGGGACGACGCTGGTCAGAGCTGGGGCGAGACGTGTTGCCCTGTAATCCAACAGGGTGGGGGTATGAGGCCTGGAAGAGTCCGGCAGGGAGTAAGACACTGTTGGAAGAATTTTAGAAGGGATTGCTAGGGATTCTGAGGGTTTTGAGCATTTGTAGGATCGTTGTGGTGGCAATCTTTTTCTTGAAAAGTCAAGAATTTGTGCAGTTTAGAAGAAAATTTCTCATATTTTTTCTCCTCATATTCTTTCAGATTTTTTCAGACCGTTCTGAATTTTAGCCTATCTCGTGGGGTTCTTCATCGAATAGACTAATAATTGATCATGATCCTATTTTCAGACAAAACCGGGTAAGAGTTCTGGTATCTCAAAGTTTTTCTGTATATGTTATCAAACATGTTTCATGTTTCAAATGGGACGCTGGGCCCGGTTCCCAGCACGTGCGGCTCCCCACGAATAAATTGGAGCATTGTTCCCCCTTCCCCCCCCAAAAAAAAACAAATAAAAAAAAATCAACACAAGTTGCACCTCTCTCACCTTCTAGCTTTGAATGTGCACACAGTCGAGGGATGTTCCAAAATTTGTTTTCCACCCAAGTGAGGGGGTGCACCTCTGAAGGAGTACTCAGCGCCAGTCTTCTTATTTGTTCAAAAGCCATAGGTTGTCCGGGTTTGTTAATACCTAGAATGAGATCTATCATTCATTGTAAGGATAAGGCTTGACATTGCAGGGTAGGGTCCAAAATTCTCAAACCTCCCCTGAATTTAGGTTGTATCAGGGTGGACCAAGCCTCTCAGGGGATAACTCTCTCTAGTTCATGATCCCCCCTCCAAGGAAAGGTCGACACTTGTTTTTGAAGGTGCTTAACCTGTGACTTATCAATTGCCCAAAGTGTTGATTTGTACCATATTGAGGTCAACACCACATTGTTAATTACAAGTGTTCGGCCAAAAAAAAAGGTGTGTTCATCTTTCCATTAATTCATTTTTTCTATAGCGGGCTTAGATATTCATTCATCATTAGAGACAGGTTTACCAGAAGCAGAAAGAGATACTCCCAAAACTCTCAGAGGGGCATCCAAAGACAACCATTGTACCCTAGAAAACTTAGGAGGACGATCTCCATTAGAATTGATCCACCACCCTTGAGTTTTACTTCCCCAGTTGACTACCATATCTGAAATTGCAGAAAATTTATCTAGCATATTTTTTATTTCCTCCATATTCGTTGCAGAGGCTTCCATCATAATGGTCAGATCGTCCACAAACATGAAGGCTATGGGAATCGCCTTTTCAGGTATACCAGAGATACATAGGCGCTTAATATTGTGATTAGCTCTAAGATTGGTCCCCATAGCTTCCATCACAATTACGAAAAAAAAAAGGGTCAACGGATCCCCTTGTCTTACTGACCTTTGAATGTGGATCTTTGGAGACAGCAACCCATTAATCAGAATTCGTGTTGTGGCATTTGTATGGATAATTTTAACCCATCTACGCATATTAGGACCAACGTTCAAGTTTTGCAAACAAACATCGAAGAAACGCCAATTAACATGGTCATAGGCTTTTTCAAAGTCTATGAAAACGAAAGTTGCGTTCTGTTTGGATTGACACGAGACTTTGATAATTTCATTAATTAAAATAATGTTATATAATTGTATATGTCGACCATTTACAAACCAAGTTTGGGAGGGATGAATTATATTTGGCATAATGGGGATCATTCAATTAGCAAGTGTCTTTGCTAATAACTTGTAAACAACTTTTAATAAAGTTATTAGTCTGTAATTCCTTATGTTTGTTTTATCCCCCTTTTTGTATAGTAGGTTAAGTATCCCTTCACTCACTATTTTACCCATCTTGCCTGACTCCCAAACCTCTTGAAAGTACTGCATTAAGTGTGATGAAAAGGTAGGCCATATGATTCCCCAAAACTCCTTAGGACAACCATCCACCTCCGGGGTCTTATCTTCCTCCATTTGTATTAAGCTCGTCCAAATTTCATCTTTGGTTAGTGGTCTTTCTAGGATGTCACATTGCTCTTCAGTAATAGATAGGAAACGTGGTTCTAGAAAAAGACGAATGGCTTGGTCGTCCTCCTGAAAGTAGGTAGGATCTTTGGATGAACGAAATAATTATTTTAAAAAATCGTAGGCTACTTTCAAACTCACTGCAGAGGATGCAAACACCGAGGGGTATTGGGAGGCCTCATGATCCGATAAACTTTCTATGGAAGAGCGTTTGGCTCATGACCGAACCATTGCAAAGAAAGTTTTCCATCCCTTGACTGAGGAAATGAAATGGACTCTAATTTGATAGAGGTGCGTCAAGGGCAAAAACATACTGGGTCTAAAGGTGATTGGATCAAGAAATGAATTTTGTTCATCTTAAAACAACTTATTAGAAAACCTTATGGAAGAATGTGTACAGCTTGACCGACCACCTTTTGACTATCTTGACAGAACCCAACCACCCAATCTGCTTCCTTTTCCTTTTTTTCTGCCTTTTTTTTTTTTTTTTTTTTTTTTTAACTTCCATAGAGTCAAAAAAACGAGTTATAATTGCACTATGGGGCAAGATACAGTTTGCAAGTGCACTTCGGACACTCTACCTGGCCAGAAAGTTGGGTTGTATACATTGTCCAAACTGCAATTCCAAACTGTATCTTTGCCCATAGTGCAATTATAACTAATTTTTGTGACTCCCGCGTAGTTTCCTCTTTTTTCATTAATAAACAAGTATTTCGAATCTCGTTATTATATCCATTTTTTCTCCACTATTCTTTTTGCGAGGCTACGCCCGCTCAGCCCCTTCTGGGCCCTTTTTGAAGCACGTCGGCCGCCCTAAGTGAAGGCAGGCGCGACAGGCCCTCAGGGCCTCGATTTTCAGGGTACCCTGCAACTAGGGAAATTTAGACAGTTGCGCTGCGCCAGTTGGTTGAAGGCGCCCAGGCCCAGGCCATATTTTGCAAATGTATCTGAATGGTGACCTGGGCCAGACGCGTG
>BFEA01001066.1:220714-240638 GCA_003427395.1 Chara braunii
TAAGCCGGGGTCGGGGGTGCCGACCCCCGACCCCCGGGACCCCCGCCGGACCCCCGGGCCTGGGGGTCGACAACCCTGACCATAAGTACGTTAGGAGGGACCCGCTTTTCGAGGGAGTGGAGAGAGCCGCTACTAAAGGTTGAACGGATGTTTGAGGAATACGCTTGGAGCTTAGGGGTACCACTTGAAGCGAGATTACACTTGGTAGAAGCTCACTTTTGGGATAGGACGGGAGAATACGAACGGGTTTTGCGGCAGGTGCTAGACGACGGGGGTGACAACACTCGACGGAGGTGTGAAGATTCCCTGACCACGGCGGTTGAGAGATTAGCCAAGGTGAGATAAATCACCGATGATTAGGTACGAACGAGGAGACCCGGTCGGGATCCTGGAATGAGCCTGGAAGTCGGGAGGGAGGTACAAAGTAACACTCCCTAAGATTATAACTAGAGGAATGACGGTCGTAGAGTTCTTTGAAATATACGATCAAGAAAGAGTTATTCGCTTTTCGGTGGTCTCCAATGACGACCTCCGAACACGGCGGGCCGAAATATTCTTATCCGACAGTGATAGGCAGCTCTTCACGACCGAGCTAGCAGAAGGGAAGGAACCCTTAGGCCTTGCAAAGAGAGCCTTAGGCCGGCTTAAAAGGTTGGGGGAAGGACGCGTGCTGGACCAGATCGAATACGGGGGGCGACAAGAGATTCCTCGGGCGGCACACGGTTGGACCTGGGAAATTTCCGCCTGGGCTTATCGCCTACTCTACCCTGATGACTCGGCAGTTAGAAAAATCTTGAATCGGGGATGGATGATCGAGAAGTTCCCCTTGGGAGAGACGAGAGGGCACGAGTTGTTCACCCGTTGTTGGGAATCTCTGAGAGATATGGACTTCGAGTGGTGGGCACAAGTGGGGGAATTCATTAAGCCCCTATTTGAAGGACAGGCAGGCGAGGTAAATAAGGATTTGATAAGGCGTTGTTCTTAGGAGGGGATTGAGAACGTCTCCGATCTGAAAATCGCGCGTTTGGCACTAGCAGCCTACGGCGAAAAGTTGGTGCGAGACTCGTGGTGGACCGTGACGACACTGACGAGCAAAGAATCAGCCGGAAGTGACCAAAAAGGAGCGTCCAGTGAGGAAGGAGAAAGCTCGGGAGAAAGTAGCAGCGATAAGGAGGGTACAGACACTAGCAAGGAAAACTAGTAGAAAGGAACAATTGGGCGCATGGAGAGTGAGGCCGAACCTAAGCACTCACAGTCGCTTGGGCTGACGGACGTTGCAAGGGTAAAAGAGAGGGTGAAGCTAGGAATGAGGTTGCGCAAGGAAACTGGAGGAATGGCAGAGCCGGTGGGCGTTAGAGATAAAGATGAGCGGTACGGATCGACCTCTTGAAGAAATGGATACCCCCGTCAGGCAAAAGGTGGATATCGAGATACATTTGCATAGGGACTTGGAATCCCGAGTGCCGACCAGAGGAAGAGTAGCGGAGGCCACGAGGGGTATCCCCATTGAAACTCGGTGGGCCAATCATGTGGATGTGGAAGAAGGGGGCAGAGGAGGCCCGACAATGGCACGCGATAGAGCAAGTGGTTGGGGGCCTGGGAGAAATGAGGAAGGGGCCCATAGAGGGAGAGAATTGTTCGAGGAGCGGATTACAAAACCAATTGGGGGTGCGCATCGATGGGCTGGTCGGGAAGCCGACTTTGCTTAGGCCTCTGATGAAATGATGAGTAGAAACATTGACCGGGTAAGCGGAGCATGGTGAGGTACAGACCCCGCGAGATGGGAACGAGGAGAAGAAGAGAGAGGTCCTCGGGAAGAGGGTGCTTGGGGGCGGCCCCGAAGTCGGTCACGCATGGAAGAGTTGGACCCAGCTCGGTATAAGCCCTATGACCTAGTTATAGACGGGCTAGCTGAAGGGCCGTATTTCCGCCGCTACGATGACAGGCGCGTTCCTTATTATGACGTCAATTTGAGGGTGGAGACTCTTTATTTTACCGGGAGAGACGTGATTGGGTTCGTAGAAAAGTGGGAAAGCTATGCCTTCGGAAATAAGTTTTCCGAGAAGGAGTGGATAGACCACTTTATCCAACACTTGGACTCGGAACTAGACCAAGCCATTAGGGCAATTTACCCTCTGGATGGAAGGTGGAGGACCTTCAAAGCAAGCTTGTTGAGGATCTTTGCATATGATGACCTGATCGCTGCGATTGAGGGTCTGCGACAGGTGACGCGAGGGGAACAAGAAAGTTTGGTGGCTTTCACCAAAAGGTTCAAAAAACTCTCTCAGTCTCTGGTGGATAGAGAAACGTTGTCAGAAGTAGATAGGTGCGTTATGTTTATGGTGCACCTTCCCGAGGAAAAAAATGAAAGAAGTCCTTGAGAAGGCCCCCAAGGACTCCGGATGCTTTGAGAAAGTGGCCGAAGTAGTCTTCACAGGGGGGGGGATGAACGTGAGAGAATACATGAAAGAAAGTCTGGATCTGGCCTTGAGGCAAAAACGAGGCCAGAAAAACGATTCCCCACAGGGAATGATAGACCCTCTCAAGGGTTCCTTGGTCCGCGCTGGGGCAGGGCCAAGGCAATTGGAGAAATGAGCCTGGAGGCGGGAACCAAGGGGCTTGGAAAACGACCGAGATAGTGGGGGTAACAGGGGATCGGATTGGGGGAATTTTCATTGGAAAGATGCAAAGGATGGTAGATGGGAAAACCCTCCTCAAAATAAGCCCTCAGGCCCAAGGCCGGATGAACACCCAACAAGGCCCGCTGCTCCCCCACCTTGAGCTGGGGCTACAGCTAACTCGGCGCCTTCCGCCAGGGTCCGTCCGCCCAACCCTACTCCCCGGAATGGTTGCATCTATTCCAACGAGGAAAACCACATCAAGCGTGAATGCCCGCACCTCATGGAGGCTCTAAGGTTGGGGGCCGTGAAGTTGAATGAAAATAAGTGGGTGGTGTGGGCTGATGACGGAGGACCGATTTCCTTCTACCCTTCCATGAGGGTGAACATTAACAAAAGGATCGCCTTACAAGAAGAAACGTTGAAGACACCTGAGACTAGTGGGATAGCAGAAAAAACCGATCCGACCAAAGGGATCTCCATACGGGAGCCCCAAGTTTCCAGCATTAAGTTCATTGATAGCTCCCTCGAGGAAGAGGAAGCAGACCAATGCTTAAGAGCGAGAACTCAAGCTAGGGCCAACTCTTCCGGAAAGAAAGAAGTCGCGCTTGGGAAGAGTAGTACGGATGGAGATCAACCAATGGCGGATGTGAAGATAGAGGAAAAAAAAGAGGCGGAAGAAAAAAGGGAAGGAGAGTCCACCTGACCTCAAAAAAGGGGACCGAAGAAATTTGAGATGAAATGTACCCTGGACGAAATAGATATTGTGGCCCCTCTCAGGCGGACTCTGATGCAGCCCATGCAGTGTACGCTGCTGGAATACTTAGCAACTAGTAAGAATGCAAGGGAATAATTTTTTAGTATCACTAAGAACGTGAGAGTCCGGATGGCGCAGGGACCAACCACCTCGGGTAGTGTAGTATCCAAAGAAGGAATCCAATCCGGGACGACACTGTCCTCGAGAATCACGATGGAGAGTCTGTCGGCGAGTTGCTTCTCTGAAGAGGAGGTAAAGAGGTTCTATGTGCTAGGCAGTGGTCAGCTTCAGGCTACATTTAATGGGAGGGACGCGAGGACCTTAGTGGACAACGGGTCCGAATCGATCGTTTTTCGGAACTCAATCGCCAAAAAGTTGGGCCTAGAGATAGATAGGGAAATCGCCATGTCCATGGTCATAATGGATAACAGGCTACAGTCGACCAAAGAGGTCTGTCATAAGCCGGTCATCGAAGTCGCGGGGGTAGAAACTAGCGTGCCGATCTTTTCAGTACGGGAGTGTTCATCCAAGTTGATACTTGGCTAAGCGTGGTGCACGTTCCTAAAGTTGATCTTCCGGAAGGAAGTCGGACGCTCTCCATTCAATCCCCCGACGGAATGCGTGTGGTTCTCAGGACTGTGGACGCTCAAGATGAGTGTAACCGCGCCAGCATCCCGAAGAAAGGAGGTGGTTGGTCTAGGATGTGCCAAGTCCGCCTTGATGAGACCCATTTTCTGGCAAAATGTCTCCGGAGGACAAAGTGGAAGTCGAAGAAATTGAAGATCGGATTGTGATCAATGGGATGGGGTACGAGAAGGAATGTGAGGATGAGGAGTTCGAAGGATAAGTTAAGCTATCTTTTGGGGGGGAATCCCTCTAGATGCCGAAGACAGAAAATATAAGACCGTAGCGGAGAAAGTAAAACTCGCCGCGGTCATCCGAGACAGGACAGGGGAATCAACGATTCCCGAGGAAGAGATAGTTGAGATCATCAGGAGGCGAAAAGAGAAGGAGGGTCAAAGAATCACTGCCCAACAGGTGGAAAAGATGGATATAGGGGATGATAACCTCACGGAGAGGGAAAAAAAAACATGTAATAACAGTCATGAGAGAGTGCGATAAGACCATAGCCTTTGATGATTCGAAGCGAGGGAGGATAGACCCAAGATATGCTAAGCCTGCAAGGATTCATACCATCCCTCACGTGTCGTGGAAGGATAGACCCCCGTGGAAGTATGCGCAAAAAGAGAAGGAGGAAATAATCGTTTTCCTAAAGGAGAAAATCATGACGTTCGTACCGTGCGAAAGTGTCTACGCGAACAAATAGTTTTTTTAATCAGGAAAGGAGATAGAAGTAAGCTTAGGTGGATCCAGGACCTTCAAAGGACAAATGTCGTCACCATCCGAGACATCGGGTCTATACCTGAAACGGATCTTTTGTCGGAAGGAGCGGCGGGAAGATCAATCTATTCCATATGTGACCTTTTCTTTGAATACGATGAGATCCCCTTGGCTTATCGTGATCGACACATAACAGTCATGCATACTCCATTAGGGTTAGTACAAATGATGGTTGTACCTATGGGATGGACAAATGGAGTGACCGTTTTTCAAAGAGCGATGATTGCGGTCCTCAAGGAGTTCATTCCGGAGAAAGTGGAAGTTTTCCTGGACGACTTTTCAATCAAAGAGCCGGTGCGGAAGGACGAAACAAAGGTCTCTCCGGGGATTAGAAAATTCGTTGTGGATCACATGGCAGATGTGGAGGCGGTCCTCAGGAAGTTGGATAACGCAAACCTTACCGTCAGTGGGACTAAGAGTCAGTGGATGGTCTCTTCTATCAAAATATTGAGGTTCATTTGCGACAAGAACGATTTCAAAGTAGACCGGATCCTGCAAAGCTATAAAGGTTAATCCTGTGGCCGTCTCCCCTGAAGTCAATCACGGAGGTGCGACAATTTATAGGGGTTGTGGGCTACTGACACATCTTTATAAAGGCCTACAGTAACAAGGCGGAACCCCTTCGAAAGTGGCTCCGTAAAACTGAGGAATGAGACTGGGGAGAAGATGAGAAAAAAACAATAGAAACTCTAAAGGAAGAGTTCCGAGAAGGGGGGCAAGTGCTAGGAGTGTCCTACTACTTTGATGATGAAAAACATAGGCCCTTCATAGTATCCACCGATGCTGGACCTTGTTCGGTAGGGGACTCCTGTCCCAAAAAGACGAAGAAGGCAAGGAGCGGCCTTTAACGTTCGAGAGTCAGGCGCTCAATGCTACAGAAGGAAACTACAGTCAATTCAAGAAGGAAGTTTTATGGGTGTTGCACTGCCTGAAAACCTTTAGGGATTACATCTATGGAAGGTGATTCCTTCTCCGGGTGGACCCGACCGCGGCGACAGCCGTACTTCTGAAAAACTTCTCGTTGACTGACCCGATGATAGCTCGGTGGATGATCCACATTAGGCTCTATGATTACAAGGTTGAAAGGATCTTGGGGGCTAAGAACCAAGTGGCCGATGGGTTGTCCAAAATCCCAATCCGGGAAGAGGACCCCCCGAGGTCAGAAGAAGAAGTTCGTTCAATGGTCAAGGACAATACCATAAGCATCGCAGCAAATAGGGTGGGACCTGAGGAAGGCGCGAGCAGAAACTCGGAGGTGTTTTTAGTTAACCTCTATGAAGAAAAGTATCGGGACGTAGAATTGTACTTAGCCGGTAGACAAGAGGGGGCCGAGACCGTGAGAAAATAAGTCCTTGGATACTGTTTGAAAGGTGGACACATTTTTAAAAGGCCCACAAAGCTGACAATGTCCATGCGGGTACTATGTGATCCGAAGAAAAGGAGAGTCGTCATAGAGGAATTACATGACAGGATCGTCGACGGTCATCGTGGGGTGAAGGGGACGTTCGACAAGGTTCAGAGACTTTATTGGTGGGACCGTGGGACGGGCAATACGCGGAGATTGAAAAATATTGCTCTACTTGCGACGCTTGTCAAAAGGGAGCAGTAATCCGTTACAAGGAATCTCTGTTTCCGTCATTCCCTGCGGCGCTTGGGGAGAAAGTCCACATGGATCTAATAACCATGCCGAAGGGAGAAAGGGGGTTGCGATACATTATCAACGCCCGCGATGATTTTACCAGATTTGTAGAAGTTAGGGTCATTAAAAAGAAGACTGTGGAAGAGACTGACGACTTTCTACTACAATATACTGTTAGGTATGGATGCGTAGGAAAGATCGTCATGGATCGGGGGCTGAATTCACAAATCAGAGAGTAAAGAGGATATTAGAGAGGGCGGGGATCAAGGCGGCTTATACAACCGCTTATCACCCTCAAAGCAACGTGCCTGTTGAGCAAGGACATCAAACATTGGTGAAAGCTTTGGCAAAATGGTGTAAGGGTCGGGAAAGCCAACGGCCACGTTTTCTGCAGTATGCCGTTTGGGCGGATAATATGACGGTCAAGTCAAGCATTGGGTACCCCCCTTATACCTTGTGGTTCGACCGACATTACCGTTTGCCTATCGAATTTCCTGCGGACACCTGAACGAGTGTCTCGTGGAAGACCAGTATGACAAGGGACGAATTATTAGAAGCGTGATTGCGACAGATAGCCGGGAGTTTAGACGCTGGGATGATGGAGGCAGCCCATAACATTGAGAGAGAGAGAACAAAGGGGAAAGAAATGTGGGATCAAAACTTGCGTGTTCGGCATAAGCCGATAGTGATTGGGGATCTCGTCCTAATGTACGACTCCTCGCTGGAAAAGACGTGGGCTAGGAAGTTAGCCAATCGATGGATGGGGCTGTACAGGAATGCTTAAGCCATTGGATGGGGGAGCATACTTTCTCGCTGAGTTAGATGGGGCCCGACTCAAAGATCCTGTTGCAAAAGCGCGTTTAAGACTTTTTCGGCGGAGAGAAGCTTTTGACACGGACCCAAAAGGGAAAGGAAAAGTCGCAATACCTACGAAAGGAGGGATCAGCTATGAAAGGGGTGAGACTTCAAAACAGGAACTATCGCCCAAGGCTCAGAAGAGACGGTACAAAGTCATGAGGCACAAGTTGTCGAAAACTCCAAAAATACGAAAGAGGCCGACGGTTGAGGACGAAGACGAGGATCGTACCTGAGATCGTCAAGTAAAGGAACGAAGAAGTGTGTCACAAAAAACCTCGAGAGCAAAGCGTGAGAGAGCAGGAAGAAAGCACAGAAGGGAGCGACGAGAAAAAAATATGAGGAGGAGAAGAGGGGTTTAGTGCCTCTCGAATAGACGACTGTACCCTAGCTGGAGAACGAGCCCGAAAGAGAACGAAAGAAGGAGTATGTTCAGGCAATTTGAGACAGGGAACCCTATACCATAGTCAAAAGAAGGAAATAGATTCGGGAAATGATGCTTCTTGGGTAGGAAGATGTACCATAGTCAGATGAGGTTAGTGACTGACACCTTAAGGGGAGGAGGTCAAGGCCATTGGCAAGGAAGGAGTGTTTTCATGGAGAAAAACACATGTACCATAGTTAGAAAAAGGGTAATGGGGTGCCACTAATTGGGGAAACATCTAGGCGAAAGCTCGCCGGAGACGACGAGAATTAGGGTGTGAGCGGGTTGTCAGACGGCTGCCCAACATGCGGGAGCTTCTTCCCAAAAAGAAGAAAGAAAACTTGGTCTTTGCAGTTTGGTTTTGTATGGTTTGGATGTGTGATTGTTTGTGACTGATGGGTTCAAGGGGATCTCGAGGGACAAGCGGCCCCGCACTAACCCCGAGCGAAAAGGGGGGACGGGGGCTAAGGAGGCCGTAGGTGGGGGCTCGTGGACTGCAAGGATCTGAGCATTGGAAAACCTGACCAAAAGACGGGCCGTGAAGGGACAGACTCTGGGCAATGGACGGCGAACCCAAAAGGGGCAGGGTGCGGAACGAAGACCACGAAAAGGCTAGGGATTGAGGTAAAGGAACCCTACGGTGTCAATACGATCAAGGATCTACCCAGGCGTGGAAGTCAGAGATCTAAAGGTCCAAAGTGGGACGGTCGAGATCCCTAGGAAGGGTCATGGGGTCAGGTCACTCCGGGGGAGTCGTGAACTTTGGGG
This sequence comes from Chara braunii, assembly GCA_003427395.1. Classification (NCBI taxonomy): domain Eukaryota; kingdom Viridiplantae; phylum Streptophyta; class Charophyceae; order Charales; family Characeae; genus Chara; species Chara braunii. The sequence goes on from BFEA01001066.1 coordinate 229,177, forward strand.
CCAACCGCAATCCAGCCCCCGAGTAGAGAAGAAACCAGGCACCCAAAGGCACCTGGTGGACCAAAAGGCAGTGTCCAGACTACCACCGACGATAATGGGGAGGGGGCGTCGGTAGATCCCGGACCTAGGGGGTGATGAGTGAGCGTGGGGACGTTCGAGAGAATGATGGGGGGAGGGGGTTGAGACTTTGAACTTAAAGGGCTACTCTAGTAGAGGAGAAAAGGGGAGGGTTCCAGGATTATGGTCGGTTGAAGCTATGGGGGAGGGAGAGCCTATAGAAAGGGGGTGGTAAGTTGAGGTGAGTGGAGGCTTGAGGTATGGTGAAAGATAAAAAGGGGGCCCGGGGTGAAAGGAAGAAAGAAATGGGAGTCTTTTTTTGATGATCAATCTTTGCTGGATATTTAATTGTATTTTTGCCCAGACCAGTTTGCTGTTCGAATGTTTTTGCTCATATGACCTGTTCAGTTCAAATGTTCAAGCCCTTTGCTGGTACTAAGATCACGGTCGAACCATTTACTTGTCTTTTTTTTTTGCCCATTTTAAATATCGTTGTCTTTTGGTTGTGATAGTCCTTTGCTCGTGCTCAATAACGATTGGATAACTCGGTCGATTTCCTTAACACCTCGGCCAGTTCGCGATCGAGTCTCAAAGAGTCCGATCAGCTCGCCGTAAAGACCTTTGGTCACTACCAAGCTCTAATTTTTTTCTTTTTCTTCGACGGGTCGGAGTCCGCCCCGGTTCGTAATAGAGTCACTTCCCTTAGCTCTGCGTCAGGACTCTGCGTCGTTGGTTTCCTGTTGTTGTGCTCTGCGTCAGGACTCCCTCTGGACCACGGAAAAATTGCTCGCTTGTACCCAGTCACGGTCCAACCTGGGGTAGGTCTTCTCTGTACTCAGGATCAAGGGTCTGGCCAAATTATGTCCTGCGCACGAAGCTCTTACCACTCCTAGAGCCCTTTAGGAAGGGGCGGGAGACCGACCGCAGGCTGGAGGTGTCGTAGCAAGAAGGAGGACGCATGCTAGTTACCATCGGCGGTTAGAGGGGAACCCACGCAGAAAAAAAATTCCGACATACCAGATAGCATGTGAATGAGGCCGGTGGTCCCAACGGAGGCCCAAGGGGATGTGTCACCATGGGCGGTAGCGGAACTCGCCCCGCAAGACAACGCCGCACAATCATAGTGCGCTCGAAGTACCCTGCAAGACCTCTCAGAGGCGCAGAGCCCTCTGCGACCAATTTGGACGCGTAGAGAAATTGTACGGAATAGAGAGCATTATCCTGGTGCATCCATTAGCAACGTGAAAACCACCTTCATCAACTTGAAAGCAGAAGTCGTCAAACTGTTGTGTTGTCCTGTTGCCTGGTCCAAGTTGCCCTTTATATAGGTAGGGTGATAGTCCTGAGTGTTGGTCACACTGAGGTAAGATAGTAGGGATAGGGGGTGCGCTGGGAGAATTAACGTGGGGAAGGGTAGGGAAGGTGGCTTATCCTGTCAGGACAACCATTGGCTGCTACTGCCAACGATCACCGTGAGTTTGGACCTTGGCCTTTTTTTTTTTTTAAACAATACCCCCACCGGTGCTAGTGGTGTTGATAAGAGCAGACACCAGTGCACACCACTACCACCCGGGGAGAGGCTCCATCTATTGGTGGGGAGCATCACCTGCAAGAAAACGGGTCCAACGTCCCATATACAGAGTGTAATCAGAGAACATCGGAGAAACAATCCTGCTAGCGTTGATTACCCTGGCTTACAGAGGACTGACTGAGCATGACGTTGGAAAAACTTGGGAGAATGATTCTTAGAACAACAACTGGAAAAAAAACTGCCAATATTGACTGCTCTGGACTCCAAAACTGGTTGTGAAGGCTCTCTAACTGTAATCACCAAACCAACTGTCCATAATCTGCAGACTCCATGGGCCTGTGAACAACAGCCCTCATGCAGAAAGATGCCTGAGATGCGTACGCGAGTGTAGCAGGAGTCCAGCTGATCCCCTTCTCCTTCTTCAACCCTTCATCTGGTCAGAGTATCGGGAGGAGCCACTGGGGGGCACCAGTGGGTCCTCCCGTCACCCAGCCCTTCCTCGAACAGTCCCATTGTGACCATGCAACCATGCAGTCATCTGTCGGGTGTAACCAGCTGGCATCCTTCCTTGTTGTGTCAGATTGTTAATCTCTCTTCTTTCTTACACTGGAATACATTGGAATACATCAGAAAAACTTGTAGAAGGATCTTGCCAGTATTGATTGCCCTGGAGCTTGGGGGAATGACTGAGCAGGGGGGACCTCTTCACCCTGAATTCGGCTTCAGATTTCAACTGCTTCGTACTGGCCCCTCCCTCCGTCCAATGGCCCCTGTCCCTTTCTTAATGATACACAACGAACACTCCTGAAGAAAATATAGCATGTGTAACGCAGGTGGTCTCTATCTCATTTTGCAGCCTTTGACTGGTTCAGGGGTACGGGAGGAGCCACTGGGGGGCACTGGTGGGACCTCCTCCCGTCACCCTGCCCTTCCCCTAGAACCTTGCTCCACTTCGAAACCCACCACCCTCTCTCTCTACGTCGTGTTTTTACAAAAACACTGGGACCTCCTCCCGATGCCCTTCAACATCCCCTGCCAAACCTTTCTTTCGAAGAATACCACCTGCCCCCTCTATGTCATACTGTCGGAAGCCAGAGGGGGATGGAAAAGCAAGAAATGAAAAGAGGCGATTTTAACGCAGCCAAAGGTTGCAGTTGGGATGCGAGGAGAATGAGGGTTTGGATTGGCAGGGGTTTACAGGCATATATCCAGGGAACTCGGGTGGGGAGGGAAGGGGTCAAGGAAGTCCTCTGCAGGTCTCATGGGGATACTCGAATCGATCAACAGCCACTCCTTGAATCTCAGGTGGTAGTCCTGTGGGACATCCTTATCTCGTGTATCCTCCCTTCCTTCTTCACTTTCCCAGTCCCCTGTCCATTATACTTCCACTAACCATCCTTCCCGGTCCCCACCCAACCAGTCTCTGAAGAACTGAAGTAACCGTTCCCGGATGTCCTTGGGTCTATGAAGCGAATCGAGTACTTGCTTGGTTGACTTCCACCTGTGGGAGAGTTCCAGTTGGAAGTGCGTTTTGAGTTGTTCCACCCTCTCTTCTCCTTCTACTCGGGCATGGTCTAAACTTAGGACACAGCGTTGCCACCATAGGACCCAGAGAATAGTTCTTCGGGACAATTATCTTGCAAGTGTGGGTAGTGACCTATCAGGATGGCCCGCCAATCCCACGACCATGGATGCTCTGGGACCATTTGCTGCCACACCCTGTCCCACCACCTCTAGGTCAAGGTTGCAGTTGGGCATTGCAGAAATATATGTTCGATTGTCTTTGCTCTCTTTCTAGTCGGAAAACCCATAAGGCAACGAGGGCACCACGGGAGCGCACGACCCTGTTGCTTCAGCCGCGAATGGTCAATCAGCCAGTCGTTTGTAGGTAAGCACCGGTGCAAGATCTGCCACTGTAAGGACGTGATTTTCGCCGGTCTACACTTTGTGTCACAGAACCAGTGAATCGGTGTGAGAAGCTGTCTCTCCACATTGTGGTGCCTCTGCCATCTATCGATCACCATTCCCTTTAGGTAGCGCTTCGTTTTGAGCATTCGATACGTCGCCTTTACCGAGAGACTCGACAGTGCTGTAGATTTTAGTTGGCGCAGGTGGTGCTGTGATTCGGGATGCCAGATCCACTCCAATGGGTCGATTGGTAGAAATGCTAAAGCTAGCTCAGGAAGGAAAGTCTGTCGGTTGCCACCTTCTTCCATTACCCTAATGCGATGTAGTTCCTTCTTCAGGGTCCATTGACGGGGATCCCGACTCCCTTCGAGACCTCGATTCCGCTTTACATTGTACCACTCGAGCAATACTTCGTCCGAGCGAACTAGGTGAACCAGACCCACCTTATCAACCCTCTCTTCCTTAGGCCACTGAGGAGATTTTAGTTGGCGCAGGTGGTCGCCTTCTACATTGTGGCAATACCTCAATTTCACCCTCAGTTTCTCCGGGCTTTTCCAGTCCTTCCTCTCCTCGTCCCACAGATTCCCCACTCTAGTCACTCCATGCTTTACCCAACCTTTCCATGGGGCATCGGTGCTGCAAAAAATATGGCTTCGTTCATTTGTGATCCACCTATTTCCAAAGAGGGGTTGTCTAGCCACCTCCTCCCACCTATCCGGTGGTGGGCGATTCGGGGGAGGAAGTCTCCGCCAGATTTTTAGCAATTGGGGCCAGAAATCGTCCCTCCTCCCTTCCCCTCCCCGAGGCCGCTGAGGCACTCTCCAATCGCTGTTCTCTAGCCATCGGAAAGGGTGAACGGACTGAGGGGCCTCAGGGGCCAGACGAGCGATTTGTGCCAATGTCAGAGGCCTCCATACTGATGGGTGCTCAAAAATCATGTGCACAACCCATTGAAGACTAAGAGCTTGGGATTGGGTGAGAGGGTCTAGAATACCAAGGCCTCCACACGCCTTGGGTTGGGTGACTGAGTTCCATGCCACCCGGTTGATGGCATGGGGATTCTCAATGTCCCCTCTCCAAAGATAGCAGGGTCTCTAGGGCCCTTGGGCTTAGCGGCCAAAGCAATGACTTATACCAAAGGGTGGCCAAGACAACATTATTGATCACCAGGGCCCGACCGAAGAGTGAGGTGTGTTGGTGATTCCATTCGGAAAGTTTGGCGTCTGCCGGGGCTGATAACCAGCCGTCATTTTCGAGGGGCTTGCCTGTCCCTGCCATCTTTACCCCCAGGATCCGAATTGGGGATTCGGGGGCCACCCAGGTAATATGGTGTCCTTCCGGAGGTCGGCCTCCTTGATGATGAAGCCACCAGCCTATCTGTTTGTGTCCCCCGTTGACGACCATGTCCGCGAGGTTGCCAAAAAGGGTCATCATTATGTATATTACTTCCATGTTTGTTGTGTGGCGTCTGCCATGATTGCGAGGTCATCCGCAAATAAAGAGCAGACCGGGACAGCTTCCTCGGGGATGCCCGCTATCTGAATTCTCTTTAGGTCTTTACATTGTCGGAGATTGGTTGCTAGAGCTTCCATAATGATAATGAATAAGAAGGGGGCGATGGGATCCCCTTATCGAACTGACCATTCCAGTCTTATTTATGGGGCCATCGACCCATTTATTTGGAGTCTTATGGTTGCGCTATGATGCAGAATATGTACCCATCTCCGAAAGTTGTAGCCAAAGTCCAGCCTCTCCAGGCATTTATCTAGGAACGTCTAGTCCACATGGTCATATGCTTTCTCGAAGTCGATGAAGATGAGTGTGGCGTTGCTTTTGGTCTGATGGGTCAGGCTAATCATCTCATTGACAATATGCTCTCCTGGATGTTCCGATTACGTATGAAGCCGGTTTAAGTTGGGTGAATGATATCTTCCACTACTTCGATCATTTGATTGGCCAAGGTTTTTGACAACATTTTGTAAACCACCGTTAGGAGAGTGATGGGGCGGTAGTTCCGGATGCTCTAAGTCTGGACCTCGGCCTCTACAACACCCTGTTTTTTTTTGAAAAAAAAAATAAATAAAACTCTATTGTCCAACCCTACTGTTTTACCTATGACAAACTAGGAAGGTGCCACAAAGACCAACCGGACCAAACTCTCATCTACGACTACTGTAGAAACGACAAAAAGCAAAATAACAAACAAAGAACCACAAAGACCAACCGGAACAACTTCTGATCAGTGAGGCTGATAAGAGCAAAAAATAGAGAGGGATTTAACCCTTTCTCTTCACACCATCTGGTTGTGGGTGGACTGAGATGTTTTTTTTGAGGGGGCAAGTACATTGGAGTCACATCCGGCGTTCAGAACAGACAACTTTAGCAGTTCCCGAAATAGAGCAAAAAATCAAAATGGAGCTTTGGTCTGCCTGGTTATAATGAACAGGGATCCCCATATTCCCAATTCTCCCAGCAATCAAGTTGTTTTCTTTCCATTCAGTATGATATATACGATCAGAGTTCTACTTCTTTCCTCTCGTAAAGGATGGAGAGTCTACCACCCAGAGCTCCCCATCCCCGACCTTCCACTTGACCCAGGAGAATGACTTTGGCAATCTGTTAAGCGGGGGAAGCCACAAATTCTGATCTCACTGACTGTCAAGGCAACGTACCGCGTATTGAGACCAAGGTGGAAATATCAGCAGTAATACAAGAGCGTTGGGCCCGTCATCTTAATATAGACATAAATTTGTTACGGAATTTCAAGTTTTTTAAACCACCAGTACTTCCTAGAGTCGTGCCCGTTAATGCGCCACGATTTTAGGAAACCTACGGGCTACTACAGGAGCGCCCAAATTCATCCGACTAGAAATGTTTCTACTCTTTTTTTTTTCGGCGGCTGATAGCTAGGCCAAGTACTGGTGGTTTGAAGGTGTAAAACAAAGACCAGCAAAGTTTGTTTCGTTGCAATGGCAGATTGTACATTGTTGCCTGCCCACCAATGATTGGCTCATTGATCACTCTTTTTTAGAACAAAGGGGGCTAAACTCTCCATGGTGCAAATCTTGTCTTTCACGTTTTCCCAGTAGAAAGATTAGAGAGACAATTCAGCATATTTTTATGCAATGTCCAAGCTCAGGATAGCAGAAATTCACGAAAATGCATTATGTTATTTGCATGTAGGTGGTATTATAGGACTTGTATTTTTGCTGGAAATTTTCTTAGTTGTAGATAATGATTACATTCCAATATTACCAACAGAATTGAGTACAACTGTATTTCAATATACTGTTTATAACTTTATACTTCCAAAATACAAAGTTGGACGAATCTGGAAACTTTAGGAAATCTACTTTATACCACTTATTTTTATTTATTTCTGGTTTCAAGTCTTATTTTATTAGTGGTCATGATTGGAGCTATAGTACTTACCATGCATAAGACTACTCAAGTAAAAAGACAAGATGTTTTTCAACAAAATATGATAGATTTTGCCACGGGTTTTTGCATTGTAAAATGCAAGTATATCTGCGCGATCCATCAGGATCAGCTTACTCTGGAGACGATGGGACTGTATTTGGAGGGGTCTAACAGGGGTGGAATGACCCTGGGTGTAGAGGGCCATTCCTTTGGGCCATTGGGGACCTATTTGTCTCACCACTTTCCAACAACAAAATCTATTTGAAATTAGCCGAAAGGCGGAGTTGTGGAGTCTCTGGTACAAGCATTGTGTTTATACGAGAGAAGAGGTAAACTTGGACGGAATAGAGAATTGCAGAAATACTAGTACAATTTGTGCAAACTGAAGTGTGCGGGCACGCTGGTCAACTCTTAAGATTAAACTCTGTTTTTTTTTTTTTTTTTTTTTTTTTTTTTTTTTTTTTTTTTTAAGATTAAACTCAACTTCTTACTGACAAAAGATATTCCACAGAGTATTCAGAAATTTGAGATGGACTGGCTGGGGAGGTCTGAGGGGGGGGGACTGGGTGAGGTGAACTGGCCAGGGGGCCCAGGGGGAGGGGGGTCCCTCTAAAGAAGGACTTCCATCTTGTCTTCCCAGAATGGTTCAAGCTTCGCCCAGGAGACTCTCTTAGATCTACAGATTGTTTTCCTGATCCGCTCCCGCCTTCTGGACTAGCCCTCAGGGGTAGGATAGTTTGAATTGTTGTGCAGTATATGGCGGCCTCTTATGTGCTGAAGAGGTTATCTATGCCTCAACCAATCTCCACAAACAACTCTGTTTTAATCTGAGGGGACGCTGGACCCCCTTTCCGGCAGGTGAAGCTCCCCACCAATGGAACGGCGCCATCAGCTACACAGATAGAGGTGTATGTTCTTATGAGTCTTATCATCATCTCTCGCTGTTAGAGCCTCGTTCCACACCACCTGAGCTCAAGAGCGACGCAAAAAATCATCGTTCCACCCCCCCTTTAGAGCGACCAGCTTTGTTTTCACTTTTTTGCGTCCCAAGGGTGCGCCCTTGAAACTCAAGGGTGACACAGCCAAAATCACCCTTCAATTCAAGTCACCTCCCAGAGGTACCTTGAGCCCTTACCGCCCGCACTCCGGGTGGAGCCTTTTTTTTGTTTTTCTTTTTTTTCCAGCAAGCGATCCTGGTCCAGGATTGGTCAGCAAGCCGTGGAGTTCGGTTTCAAGTGTGCAGAGATCCTGTTCAAGGGTTTCCTCAAGTGCACATGGAACCATAAATCGAGTAAGTGTAAATTAATCACAATTTCTCGCTTAGTGTGCACTTGAAACTCGAGTATTTTCAAGTGGTGTGGAACGAGGCTCTTAGAGCTGGTGTTTTCAAGAGTGTTAGCGGTGCCTGCTCTTATCAGCATCCTAGCATTCACTTTTTTTTTTAAAAAGACAAAAGAAAAAAAAAGGTGACCCTATATCTGCTAAGCGCCACTGAAGGTAATGTCTGGCACAGTTCTAAAGCCCCGCTGCCACAGTTTCCCCCTTTTTTTAAAAATATAACTGAGCTGTATTCTTCTCTCAGTTTCACCCCTTACAACCTACTTACCACTACTCCTAAGCCTGTACAGGGACCTTGTCCCACCAGCACCGTTGAGTTGAGCTAGCTCAACGGTGCGACAACAAAAAATGGCTTTTTTAAATCGGGAAAAAATGGAAATAGCATTTTTTTAAGGACAGCTGACGATTTTTTTTTTTTGGAAAATGTTCTTTTTGGGACATTTATTTTGCCGATGTTAGGAGATAATCATGACATTCTGCCGTGTGCAATGAAGATAGTGGACTCTGACACTATCTTTCCGCGTTTGCTGTGGGCACTGCTCTCCAACAAAAGTCAAGTCGGGCGGAGCACCGACTTCCATGAACCTGGCCTGTGGCAGTGTCCACGTTCGCGCCCTCTGTGTTTTCTGCTTATCCCTTTGGCTCGGAAGGGACCGATGCCGCTTGCAATCACTACGGTCCGCGTTCGAGTCCCAGCATGTCGAAAACACAGCTCGTGTGCGGACGCAGTCTTGTTTTTCGAACACTCTCGTAGCTGCCGTCTCTTGTCGACATACCGCGTTTCTGGTGACGGGTGGTGATTGGGGGGTTGTGGGGTAGGGCACCTCTTTTGGGTGTACCTTTCTGCGACTAGCAGTCACTGTCGCTGTGTTAGCGTGGTGTCCATCGTGGTGCTTTGTGTGGGTATGTTCTTCCGACCCAGCGTTAGGAGTTGCGGTGGCCGTCGGGTAGGTTCTACGTATCATGGCGGAAGATGACAGAGCTGTCGAGGACGCCATTGTGCCCATCCTCGCGTGTGCTCTTCAACTCGGCGAGGATGCGGTTCGGATTTTCGAGGACATCTGCAGCAGGCCATAGTGGACGGGGAAGCGTGTGATGCATGACATTTTTTAGGGTGGCTACTGTGATGACAGTGCATCACAGAAGAGGCGTAAGTGTACCAGTTGGCAATGGCCCGGGATAGTGACCGTTTGTGATTTGATGCCTCGCAATCCGCCTCGTTGGTGGGTGATGCATCGCACAGGTGGTGCATGGAAGGACCTCGAGGTGACCGACGACGCTGAAGACGACTATTACGTCACCCTGTTGCGCATGCGGAGATCTACCTTCAACCGCCTTCTTCGCGTGCTCGCACCACATCTGGAGAAGCAGGTCACCAGGTGGAGGAAGCCTTTGCCACCCGCACAGGTGTTGGCTTATGCATTGCACCGTTGGGCACATGGCGACTCTAATCTCAATAGCTCATGGACATACGGGATGGGAAAAACGAGCGGGCTACGTGCGGGGCGTGATGTTTCCAAAGCTATCATACGTTGTTTTGGATCGGTGATTGGGTTTGGAACGTTCGAGGAGCGGCATCGCCGGATGCAGAAGTTCACTGCGCTTGGTTTTCCAAACTGTTGGGGGTGCATTGATGGCACTCATGTCTTCGTCGACAAACCCAAGAAGAAGGACGGAGACGAATTTATGGGCGGTCACAAGCGAAGGTTCTCCATCGTCGCGCAGTCGGTGTTCGATACAGACTTGCGCATTCTAGACCTGTGTTATGGATTTCCAGGCACTGTAGCGGACGGGCGTGTCCTGCGGAATTCGTCTCTGTGGCGGAGGGGCGTGTCGGGGGAGCTGTTCACACAGGACCCCGAGGACTCGACCAGGCACTTGCGTCCCGAAATTCCCGGAGTCCCGGGGGGATACCTGCTTGCCGACGCAGGGTATCCCACATTGGCCTGGCTCGTGGTCCCTTATGGGCACAGCTATGTGGACCCGCGCACCAAAATATTCGATAGTCGACACAAGGTTGTTCGCTCACTTGTGGAACAGGGCATTGGGCTCTTTAAAACGCGGTTCCAGTATTTCTACAGGCCGCACGTGTGTGATTTGAAGATCGAGGGGGATGAGTTTTGGGCTGCTTGTATAGTGCACAACCTGCTTCAGGCGTGGGGTGATCTTCCAGAGGAGTACGTCCCGCCGCCAGATGCCGGGAGTGAAACACAACCTCCTCCGAGTCGAGCGGTGGCAGGAGAGCTGCGTGTAGTGCGCCATCTCCGGACCAGGGAGCCCGGGGTGCAAGTGCAAGACGCTTTGTGCGCACACTTCAACGCCTGGGTCGCACAACGAGCCCGGGTGGGGTGAAGTCACGGGCACGTCCCACGTGGCCATCGTAGAGTGAACACGTGTCTCCATTCAATCAAGGTGGTCGATTATGGCGAAGGCTGGAGGATGCAGCTCGTCGACGGGTTTGGGGAGCACGGGGGTGGATAGAGAAGTGGATGAGTGCGCATCAGGAGTTGCAGGTCCTGCATAGATTCCTTGTCAAGTGGGGAGATGACATCACGGTCGTTCTGAAAGACGGTGGGGAGAAGTGGCGAACGGAGCACAACCATAGCCATTACTGCGCAAGGAGATGGTGCAAGGCGGTTGGCAGTCGACTGCGGCAATCTCGCCTGAATGTGTGTAACTGTTGCAACGATGTCGTGGATAAGCTTTCCCAGTGGAGGAGCGAATACATGAAATTCACGAAGTTGATTAATGCGTTGAAGGACCGCAATGACGAGCTGCAGTGTGAGCTCCAGAAAGCGCGCGAGCAGCATGCGTACCTGGAAACACAGCTGCAAGATGCCATCGCCGCCATCGCAGAGGCCCGTGATCAACGGGATCTCGCATGGCACTGTTACGATGAGCAATTCGCCGAGATGACTTCCGATGGGCCGTGTGATGTCGACGCCCTGGCGGAGGATGTGCACGTTGTGACGCTTGAGGATGGAGGAGACGGTGCTGCACCTTCAGGCGACGAAGGACACGTGGCGAAGTGCACCAGATGCAAGTCATTGCAGACGAAAGTCGAAGAGCTCGGAGTGAAGCTGGAGGGTATGCGGTGGGCGAACACCCTACTACAGGAGCCTCCCTCATTTTGGAATGAAGTCTTCGAGGACTGAAGATGTGCGTCACAGCTGCAGTCTCTTTTTTGGGGTTTGGTGGAGAGAGAGAG
>BFEA01001067.1:37595-52545 GCA_003427395.1 Chara braunii
AGAGAGAGAGAGACAGAGAGAGAGAGAGAGAGAGAGAGAGGGGAAATTGGGATACCGATGTGACATAGGAGCCAATGCTGGACAACCATACGTGGTCTGTGCAAAAATTCCTGCCGCTCCGATAAGTCCTATCTAGGAACCGCAACAAAATTGTTTGTCGAAATTATGTACTTTCCGTTCTTCGCGCGAAAAAAAAAAAATTGTATGATTTGCATTCTTTGCCAGAAAAAAAAATATTTCTAATTGTTGCAATATTTGCAGCGTTTCTTCATGCCCCTCACAGACAAACACGCGTGCCCTGTGCAAAAATTAACAAAACTCCCAAAAATTAAAAAAAACGAAACAAAAAAAACAAAGAACCGAATTCTCTCTCCCCCTCTCTGCCTGAAATTTTTTTGCTTCGATTATCTTCCAAAAACAATATTGGCAATATGATCGCCTTCCCCCTTCCGCCCGACTTTCTCCTCCTGCACAGAGAGAGAGAGAGAGAGAGAGAGAGAGAGAGAGAGAGAGAGAGAGAGGGGGCATCTAATCCCACAGAAAAAACACAAGATCGTTATTCCCAAATAAAGCTGTGATGAAAAAAAAAGAAGGTTTTGTCACGTCCCGCATGTTGCAGGTTCACGTGGCCAAAAAAGCAAACAGTGATGACGTGGCATGCTTATTACCGCGTCAGCATACAGACGGGATCCCTGCCTCTCTCTCTGTCTCTCTCTTTCTCTCTCTTATCCCGACCCCGACTTCAGAACCCCATCTTCTATCAGGATCCCTGCCAGCCGTCATATTCTCTCTCTCTCTCTCTCTCTCTCTCTCTCTCTCTCTCTCTCTCTCTCTCTCTCTCTCTCTCTCTCTCTACAGAAGGACAGAGAGAGAGAGAGAAAAAGAGAGAAAAAGAGAGAGAGAGAGAAAGAGAAACAGATTTGAAAAAGGAAAAAAAAAAACACTAAAAAAGACTTCATGCAAACAGTGATAACGTGGCATGCCTGTTGCCACGTCAGCATGCAGACGGGATCCCTGTCAGCCGCCATGCTTTCTCTCTCTTTCTCTCTCTGTCCAAAATCCTGCCAGCCACCGTACACTCTCTCTCTCTCTCTCTCTCTCTCTCTCTCTCTCTCTCTCTCTCTCTCTCTCTCTCTTATCCCGACCCCGAGTTTAGACCCCCATCTCCTCTCTATCCTCACCACGACCGTCTTTCTCTCTCTATCCCTGCTATCCGCTATGTTCTCTCTCTCTCTCTCTCTCTCTCTCTCTCTCTCTCTCTCTCTCTCTCTCTCTCTCTCTCTCTCTCTCTCTCNTCGGGATCCCTGCCGGCCACCATGCTCTCTCTCTCTCTCTCTCTCTCTCTCTCTCTCTCTCTCTCTCTCTCTCTCTCTCTCTCTCTCTCTCTCTCTCTCTCTCTCTCTCTTTTATTCCGAACCCGACTTCAGACCGTGATCTGCTCTCTGTGTTCTGTTTCTAGAGAGACAGAGAGAGAGAAAGAGAGAGAGAGAGAGAGAGAGAGAGAGAGAGAGAGAGAGACAGAGACAGAGGGCATCTAATCTCGCAGAGAAAACGCAAAGTCATTATCCCCAAATAAAACTGTGATGACTACGCGTTCTATTGGGTGAAAGACCGTGACCCCGATCAACGGTCTGACGTATATTGCATATCACTTTCTCCCCAAGAATTTGCACCTTTTTTCTTTTTTTTTTTCCCTTTCTTTTTTTGCACGGCTGGTCATCTCATTATCCAATCTATAGATAAGATGGCTATTGTGTATCATCAGTCCTTATCCTGTCAATGGTCGCATTCCGGTTTTGCTAAAAAAGTCGCAGTGTATATCTCCGCCTTTCAGTGGAACATTCTTTCCGTTTTTGCTCATCATGTCGATGGTGATAATCGTACTGATGCCAATAGTAATCATTCCGTGGCAGCAACCCGCAGATGAGCAAATTCAAAAAACCCTTCACTCGAGCATCGAGATTGACGCTGATCCCCACGTGCATCATCGAGATGTGCACCGCAATGGCTCCTTTTTTTTGTTTTTTTTGTTTTTTTGCATATGTGTGTGTGTGTGTGTGTGTGTGTGTGTGTGTGTGTGTGTACAAGAGTGGTGTTTCCTCTTACACTTCTCCTTTTTGTCATGGTTCTTTTGTTTCTCCTGTTCTGTTGCTCTCCTTTTCTCTTTGTGAATTCGTCTTTCTTTTGCACTCCGCTCATGCCATAGCCGAATCTTCTCGTGCCGCTGAGGAGCGAGCACGCCAACACCAAATACTCAGACAACAACGTTACAGACATACGCACATGGAACGCATTGACCCGCACATCAATACCGCCCGCATTTATACTGCTGTACTCATCGCCCAACACATTCTCATCGTTGTTGCAACCCTCGGCGAAAGAACAACCTGTCCTCACTGTGGGGTGCATAAATGGGAGCATGAACACGCATGGACAACACTATGTTGCAGGCGGGGCAAAATAAAACCTGCCCTTTGGCAATACCCTCCACCTGCAACGCCGGAGCATGACATCATCCACCTGTGGGAAGCTGACACCGCAGACGGCCGACTCTTACGCTCACGCTCCCGTCAATTTAACAACGCCCTCGCACGTGCATCACAATCTGTGAAGGAGACACAATACCCTCCGGGCACTTGGCCAGGTATGCTCCGCATCGAAGGCCGGCTTCATCAAAATTTAGGGCCCCTTCTCCCAGACGCTGACCATGAGCCCGCATTCACACAAATCTACATCTACGATCTGCAAGACGAACACGGTGCTACACTTCTCTGTCTCAGCCGTCTTGACCTTCCCGCCGAAACCCCCCTCGCAACGATTCGTTCGATCAAACGCCTTCTCTGAAAGTTCCACGCTCTTCTCCATGCATGCAACCGTTGGGTCCATGATTTCATCACTGTTTCTGAAATGCCAGACGAGATGATACATGACCGACACATCGTGATTAACCCTGACACATGTTCGATCGATCAGCACGAACGCCGTTACAACAAACCTGAAGGTCTTAAAGAGCTGTGTCTTCTTATGCACGATCAGCCTGCCAATCAAGAAATCACAATCCGCAAACGTGGTGGCGGAGTTGTCCCAATCGCCGAAACAAACCGAGCTTTCGACCCTCTTCATTATGTGCTCCTTTTTCCTGCTGGCGAAGACGGGTGGACGCCTGACACCGATGACGACCCCGAAACAAACAATCAGTCCGCTGCAGCACAAGAACTCTACGCTTTCCACTTAAACACACGACAAAAAGAAAGAACAACGATCTTCCACACAGCCCGCCTTTTCCAAGAATACGTCTGCATGACATTCGCTAAAATTGAAAATGGTGGCCTTCTTTACAACTGCCTTCACCAAACGAAAATTCGTGCCGACCTCTACCAGAATCTTTGGGATCATGTTATGCAATATGATAATGCCGAAAATGTTGGTTAGCGAATTGTCCTTCCCGGAACATTCACCGGAGGTCCACGCGACATGCACCGCGGATACCAAGATGCAATGGCAACCGTCCAAGAATTTGGGGCACCAGACCTTTTCTTGACTTGCACATGTAACCCTCACTGACCCGAAATCCGAACCGCCCTCTTCCCCAACCAACAACCGTCCGACCGACCAGACGTTCTTGCACGTGTCTTCAAAGGCTATTTGCGGCAAGTGAGTCGCAACATACAATCCACGCACATATTCGGCGCTGTTACAACATATACATGTGTCATTGAGTTCCAAAAACGCGGTTTGCCGCACGCCCACATTATCGTCACTTTAAAAGATGACCACAAAATTGTCACCCCTGAGCAAATCGACGTTGTGGTCTGCTCTGAGCTTCCCACTAATCCTGCTCTGCAATAACTCGTGCTCACTCACATGATCCACAATCCGTGTGACATATACAATATCCATGCTCCCTGCATGCATAACGACCGCTGCACACGGTTTTTCCCTAAAGATTTCTCCGACCACACAACGTGGAACGAAGATACTGGATACCCGATTTACAAACGGCGTGCACCTGCTGACGGCGGCTTGGTCATCGCTCGTGGTAACACCAACCTTGACAATTCTTGGGTTGTCCCTTACAACCCTTACTTGCTCCTTTGGTATCGCACACACTTCAACGTTGAGATTTGTGCATCAACTGCCGCGTGTCGGTATATGTTCGAGTATATTCTCAAAGGGCCGGACCGAGCAATGGTCGCCGAGGCAATAAACACAAAAGATGAGATCCAAGCCTACCAGGACATGAGAACAGTCGGTGTTGCCGAATCATGCTGGCGAATTTTTGATTTTCCTATGGCCGAGCGATACCCTCCTGTTTTGCCCCTCCCTGTCCATACTGAGAACTGACAACGCATGTATTTTCGCCACCGCCAAGCTCAGCACATCGCACACACCCCGGCACCCGGAACGGAGCTGACGACATGGTTCAAATGGAATGCCGCACATCTGGATGATCCTGATAACACAAAACCTCTGTACAAGGACATGGTCCATCATTTTCGCTTCGACAAACCCACAAAGCGCTGGATCGTCCGCAGCCGCAGTGCAAACACCATTGGTCGCATACACACTATCCACCCGAACGGAGGAGACACCTTCTACCTCCGAATACTCCTCCTATCACCTCACTCCTGCGGCGCAACAAGCTTCGAACGCCTTCGCACAGTCAATAACGAAATTCATCTGACATATCAATCCGCATGCAAAGCACTTGGCCTGTTGAACGACAACACACAATTCGATGCTGTTCTACAAGACACAATCCTCGCGTCACCATCAACCATGGTTTGAGACCTCTTTGTTCACATCATTCTCCACTGTGCTCTCGCTGACCCTAATGAGTTTTTCGAAAACCATTGGCAACAAATGACAGATGACTTCCACAGGAATCTTGTCGGCGCAGTTGTTCCACCCTCAATCATCAGAGCGTTGGTCCTCCTCGACATCGAAAGCCGCTTACAAAAAGAAGGCAAAGAGTTAGACGATGTTGAGCTCACACCGCCACCGCCGGCAGACAGAGAACAGGCTAATGACCTCGCAGAAAGACCATCACGCCAGGGCATCCCGCGAATCATCGATGACGAAATTCCGTACCCCAAAGCAGAACTTCGACACACCCTTGACTCCAATCTCCCGCAATTGCGCCCCTCCCAACAAGCAGTCTTCCAACGCGTCATCCGTGCTGTCGAAAACAGCGAACTGCTCTGCGTTTTCGTCGACGCGCCCACCGGCACAGGTAAAATCTTCTGCTTCAACACAATACTCGCACACATTCGCCTCCATGACCAAGTTGCACTCGCAGTTGCTTCAAGCGGCATCGCAACTACTCTGTTAGACGGAGACCGCACTTTCCACTCTCGATTCAAAGCACCCCTCACCCCCGCCGCCACCTCCACCTTGGACATTCCCAAACAATCTGCACTTGCACAACTTATACGCATGGCTGTTGTTATCCTCTGGGACAAAGCGCCCATGACACACAAATTCCAAATTGAAGCATTAGACAGAACCCTACAAGACATTTGTTCATCTCCCCTTCCCTTCGGCGGCAAAGTCGTGGTCTTAGGTGGCGATTTCCGACAAATACTCCCCGTTGTCACCAAAGGTACACGTGCACAAACGATTGACTCGTGTATTAAATCTTCCACTTTGTGGCCACACTTCCACACAATGCATCTGTCTGAAAACATGCGTGTCCTCACACAAATTGACACTGCTGCTAGACGGGACTACGCTAAATGGCTCCTTGCACTCGGGAATGGCGAAATCGAACATGCACCTGATACCCATCCCAATACCATTCTCCTCCCTGCTCGTCTTTGTCTCCATGGAGGAACATCGGAACTTATCAGTTGGACTTTCCCCGACCTCCAACATTATTTTGAAAACCCCCAATGGCTCGCAGGACATTTAATCCTCTCACCCAAAAACAAATCAGTCTCGACCCTTAACAACATCATTCTTGATTCGTTTCGTGGCCCTGTCATCACCTCCCTCAGTGCTGACTCGCTACTCCCTACCGAAGATTTCCTCGATATTCCAATCGACACTTTAAACACATTGGATCTTCCTTCCCTACCCCCGCACATTCTGCGCTTGAAAAAATATGCCCCCGCCATTCTCCTACGAAATATCGCAATGAGAAACGGCCTTTGCAACGGAACACGGCTGATTATCGACTCTGTCACAAATAACAAACTTCTTCACGGTCGCATCCTGCCATCCGTTCGGCCGGTCCTCCTCCCGCGCATCTTGCTCTCGGTCACCGACATCACATCCCCTTTCTCGTGGCAACGACGCCAGTTCCCCATTCGCCCGGCCTTCGCGATCACTATCAACAAGTCCCAAGGCCAATCTATCAAACATGCTAGCATTGATCTTCACCAACCCGCATTTGCACATGGCCAACTTTATGTCGCTGCATCCAGAGTGGGTGACCCTACCCATGTACGCGTTGCTCTGCCCTCCCCGCTTAACCACACAACCAACATTGTGTACAAAGAAATCCTTAACTGAACGTCCTTCCCAAACACTTGACATACACAACATTCCCCGTCTCCTGCACACATACACCACCCATTCGTCGGCACCAAAGACAACGAGAACACACATTGCTGCCTCCATCAACAATACCAATCCACACCCTCCATCTTCTCCAAACTACATCTCGGAAACAGGGGAAAAAGAAACCGACGGAAGTGCGCAATCTCGACACCGTTTTTAACCGGTTTGCCCCGCTTCTGTTTTTTCTCTGCTCCTCGCATTCCCCCTTCTCTCCTCCCTTTCCATTTGCTCCTGCCTTGCAGGTGCCTATGATGACAAGCCGCCGCACAAGAAACCGAAAGCATCGTCCAAACTGTTGTCCTCAACAAGTTCGTCTTCGAGATCAACACCAATGCTTACAACAACGCCTACAAATACAACAACCGCGACGCCGTCAACTGGCACCACAACCTCTTCTGCTGCAACTGCGAAGACAAGTGCCTCAACATCAGCGACTACGACTGCAACATCGACTACAAAGACAAGTGCCTCAACATCATCACTCGCCACCACGTCGACGATTTCATCTCTCGAATCTGCAACACTGCCTGCAACAACGAGTGCAACTCTTCTCCCTACATTGATGACAGCAATGATGAGTGTCTCTACATCAACAACTACGACTGCAACTACAACTACAAAGACAAGTCCCTCTACATCAACATTTGCCACCACATCGACGATTTTGTCTCTCGAATCTGCAACGCTGCCTGCAACAACGAGTACAACTCTTCTCGCTACATCAACGACTTCATCTCTCGAATCTACCACAATGGCTGCAACATCATCTCTCGATTCTACCACAATGACTGCAACGGCGACTGCAACTCTTTTCGCTGCGTCGGCTTTATCCCAAATTCCTTTTGACGACGACGTTCTCGCCCACATCCCACTCCCGTCTCCTTCCTCCTCCTGTCGCAGCCTATCTTCAACACATCCACAATCCGCTCCTCTCACCATTTTCACAATTGTTCATCCTGCTGCTTCTACTTCTGCGCTCACCACCGCCCCTGCCCCGTACGTCAGATGGGATGAATGGCTGCGATTACTAACCAAAGACAACATTGAACATATCACCACACAGATACTATGGGAAGACTTCGGCACGACTGACCACGCTGCCTTCTCACCCCACGTCTATGACTTCTTCGCCCTCTACAAACACAACCGAATGCAGTCTCTACAGTGGCCTGACCCCTCCCCCGACATCAACATCCGTTTCCGCCACGCAAAAACATTCCTTCTCAAACTCATCAACAATGACTATAACCGTCTGCCCTCGCCGAGGACGCCCCGCCCGCAATACCAACACGAACGTATCACTGCAGCGCACCATAAATACACTTTCATCACTGTCGCGCCACCACCGCGCAAAGCCCCTTTGCAACCTCACACATCGCACGACGCCACCCCACTCTGGTGGCTTCCACTAGAACCGTGGGGCGCCACTACTTCAACCGCCCTCATTCACGACCTCCTCGCATCGCGCCATACATTCCCTATTTACAACATCTCCCACCCGCCCCGCATATGGGAATACCTCAACGACCTCATCTTCCTCCACCATCGAGAATCACAGCGTCCCCTCCCTTTATTTCCCACCTTCAGAGAGGATATCATTCGGCGAGCCACAACTATTCTCCGAGCACAAGGACCGCCTGCACAATAACACATGCAAAAAAGGCGCTACAAGCAAAAGAAAACATGACAAGCGAGACGCAAGATCGGGGATGTGCAAATCGAGTCCATGAATGCAGTACCGAAAGGGAGAGATGAGAGTGCGTGAGAGAGAGAGAGAGAGAGAGAGAGAGAGAGAGAGAGAGAGAGAGAGAGAGAGAGAGAGAGAGAGAGAGAGGAGTGGATAAGATCGCACACATGGTGGCTACCACGTCGGCCATGCAGCCAGCCTGAGGAGGATTGGAAGGGAGGAGGATGAGGGAGGTCGGAGAGGGGGGATCGAGGATATGCAAGTCAACGAAGGTCGGGAATAAATCAATCTTCAAGATTACGAGACAATTTTGTGTATGTGTGTGCATGTTTTTTTTTTTTTTTTTTTGTATTTCTCGATTTATGCGTGTCATCTGTGCTCAGGGGCCATCCATCGCGGTCGCGATCGGCCCCCTCTTCTGCGCCGCAGCGTGGCTGCAGCGGGTCCACTTGTGTGTGTAATGTGTAATAACTGAGCGAAGCCGGTTGGCAGAAAGGATCCACCTGCTCGAAACTATAGTCGGGAAATGCCCTGTGGGCGCTCGGTTGGTCACCCACAGGAAGGGGGCAGTTGGGTCATATAAGGTGGAAGGAGGGTTTGGTGGATTTTAGCGTCCCGTGGGACCCACAGCCTAGCGGCAAAGCAAAAAAGGAAGCCGCGCATATAGGCTCCCACGAACGGTCCACCGAAGGAAGGCGGGACCCCATTGCGACCGCAAGGCCTGGCGCTCCCACCGCTTCCGTTTACAGAAAAAGGAATGTCGGGCTTTGTTTTCCCGAACAGGAAAATGAGGGGTGGGCTCACCCGTTTCGACAGAGGCCGGATTTGTTCCTGCTGATGTCCGACCTGTGGGACAGGTGCACCGTAAGAATGTGCGAACGATGGGACTGTCCGACTGTCCTGCACCTTTCAAGGCCTTGTGGTACCAGCCGCAGGTGGGCCACATGCGGGGCTTCTCATGGAGAGTCGGTGTCAGGGGATGGCCGCCATGCACTGTGTACACCGCCAGCGTTCAGTCCTGTGGCCGTAGCTCGCTGCTTGGAGGAAAGTGAGGGTGTCCGTCACGGGTGTCCGCCACATCGAAGGTGATTGCCGCCGTACGTGGCCGATCTACGGGAGGCGATCGCGGGCGGACACCCACGACGGAGTACACACGTTGACCTTGAGGCGATCGCCTTTGATGTGGCGGACACCCCCGACGGAGTATACACGTGCGACGGCAGGTGTCCGCCACATCAAAGGCGATCGCCGCCATACGCGAGAGTGTGAGAGTGTACTCGTGACGTGAATAGTGCCTCGGATATGGAAGACTCGACTGCCATGAATGCTGCCATTGTGGACAGGGGGAAGTGGAGTGCTGAGTGGGACGATATGGTGTTCACGGTGGTTTTCGTGGTCATCCAATGGATGAAACAACGAAATGAAGCAGCCATGGCCATCATGGAAGCGGCAGCATCGTTGTCGCTGTGGGATCCCAGACTGCCCGTTGTTCTCACGGTCCTCACATTTGGTGTAGGCCATAACCTTTCTCTGCTGCAAGCGGCCTTGATTTCCTTGTGTGAAAGTGCGGAAGGTGCTTGCAGGATTTGGGTGTTGGAACGCAGTGGAGGTGTGTGGAGAGACCTGCAGCAGCGTGTCTATGGAATGATGCAATTTTTGGTTAAAAAGGCCTTCTGGTTTTCTTATAAATAGCATTAAAAAAACGTCGAAATTTTGGGTCTCCGTTAACCGCCTCTCCAACGGATAGCACCACACATCCAGTGCGCGATCACGAATTGAAAGCAGTCGCTGCCTGCACAACAGACGTTGCATGCGCACTCATGCGATGGGCAACAGGCGGTTTCTACAGACTGTCGGCTCACGGGACGGGCATCGGTATGGCCAGCGCTCTGCAAAGCAATGCCGAAGTGGTTGACACAATCATCAGGGAGTACGGTCGTTTCATCTCATTTCCCCGTGGACGGTTGCTCTAGGAGGACGCCTTCGAGAGGAAAGGTTTTCCGGGTTGTGCGGATGCAATTGATTGCATCCACTTTTATATCGAGAAACCAAGGAGCGAGCGCGGTGAGTGCTACTACAACCGGACAAAGCAATTCTCCATCATCATGTAAGGCTTTCTCTCGTAACCGCCCGTGTCTCCGGGCTCCTCCTCTCGCGAGTTTACCTCCTCCATGCCCTGCAGCCTAGCGGCATTGGCCTCCTCGTCGCCGTGGCCGACCTTCCCCTCGTAGTGGCCTAGTGGTTTTGGTTCCTTTTTCACCGTGAGTTGACCTCTAGGCTGTTTTCCATAGGCTCAGCCGACGGGTGGTCCCTCCGCCACTGGCCCAACTCGTGCCAAGTTAGAGTCTCTGCTACGCTCATTTTGCTCCCCCCCCCCGAGTCTCGGTCCAGGTGTTGCTGCTCTCTTTCTGTAGTATCGGTGGAGGTCTCGGCCTCATTGTACGCCATCCCCACTTGCACCTCTGCCGTAACACTGTCCCACTTGCACCTTGGTTTTGCATGGTTCTTGGCTTCCGTGGCGGATGTGTGCAACTTCTGGTACCCTCTCATCTCTTTTTCTCTCGCTCCCTCCACGTTGAGCTTCAACTTGGCCTCATCTCCCCCGTCGTAGTTTAAGATCGTGGTAATCCTGGGACCCTCCCCGAACATCGGTCTCCGACGCGTTATAAGGTTCCAACAGTCCGACCTATAGCCATAAAGACCATTGTTGCGCGCCATAGTCGAGTCCCTTTTGAGTGGACCGTGTACGGTACCAGACCGCCAACTCTGAAATAGCTTGGGTTTGATACTCGGCACACGCGCACTTGGACAGACTGTTGCCCGCTCACTTCGCCGCTCTGCCTTCCTGCCTCATATTGCCAGCATTAGTGTAACGAGGCCGCCTGTGTAAAGTAGCCAAAAACTCGCCAACCTCACCCTTTATAGGATCACCACATATCGCGATCCCTATATTCTGAATGAGGGACTCAAATAACCTTCCAAATTACGTTTGTTAGTAATTAAATTTCAAGGAACAATAAAATGGGTAGATAAAAACGAAAGGTCGAACCCCGACGGTCATAACAAAATGCTCTGTTATCAATCCCGAGTCCTTTCATTTTGTCGGGAAGTGACTGCAAACCTGAAGCGATGGTCCCATAACGGGATACAAGCGGGCGCCTTCCTTCCTTCAAAGGAGGTGATCGGACTACCCCTGATGGGTACCCGTGTCCGATGGTAAGGAGGGGGCTTATGACGCCTTACAGGGTGACAAGCCTCCTACCAAGACGGCGGCAGGTGCCCCTTTTTGGGGGTCTTACGACGCAACGTCTAGCAAGCAGCACCTGCAATAAATAAAATGCGAAAGACCTGACCTGTCTAGGCCGCTCGTTCGTAATCAAGGTTCAATAACTAACCGTTTGTTCCCCCCTCGAAGCGATACAAAAAAAGGAAAGTTTCAAAATGCAACTTAATAATAGTAACAATAATAATAACAATAATAATAACAATATTAATAACAATATTAATAACAATAATAATAGCAAAGACAAAAAAGAAATAAGAAGAAATATAGTGTTGCTACAGCCCGACGCCACTAGATAATTTGAGCGAAGTGGCGGTTCGTATCAAGGTGCAGATAAAACACGCGACCCTTTTAACTTTTATGTTTCTTTTATTTTTCTGTCCTCGGTTTCTTCTCATTGCCATTGTGACCGTAAGTCGTTGCACACATCCCATAACTCGGTTAGGGAGTACTCGACGCGCCGTAGAAATGATCGCACTGGTCCCTCTACTTCCCCGTCCCTGGGCGAGCCCGATGGCTATTATGGCCACATGCCGGTTGTGCTCTTCTGTACAGCAGGGCACCGAGCCTACGTGGACCAATGGAAAGTCGAGCAATAGAAAAATTTTCCAGAATTAAATATTCATTCAATAGTAAAATTACGTTCTAAATTTTAAATTTTCATTCCATCTTAAAAAATGTCATTCTAATTTTAAAAATTTTCATCTTACACGAGAACTTTCCTTCCAAGAATGGGGTATCCCTTCTTACTTGAACTGCATGCTAGAAATAGAATGAAAGTCTGGATGAGTTCATGAAATATTTTAATTGGACTGTAATTCTGAGTAAGGATTTTCAGTCATAAATAGGTTAATCCAATCTAAATTAGAAGATACTTGTTGTAGTAGAATGAAAGTTTAATTAAAACATTTCATAAACTCATCCAGACTTTCATTCCATCTTGAACAAATAGATGTATTTAGAAGGAGAAGCTCATATTTAGACGGGAACTTATCAAATAAAACTGAAAATTTTCGAATTGGACAAACATTGGAATGATACTTTATAAATATGAAGAATTTTTTTTTATGGAATGTTTTTTCAACTTTCATTTCTCGCGGGAATTTTTCTGTGATCAAAAGTTTTTGGACTTAATAGCATTTGGGTGACGCACTCACCCCTTTGTTGTGAGAGCACTTGGGGGATCAATCCAAGGGCAGGATTAGTAGTACATCACCAAGGTTATGAGGCACACCGCAGAGGTTCGTGAACGACTGTTACGCTGCTGAGGTCTGCAGACCGTTGGTACTCCGTGGAGGTTTATGCAACAAAGGGCTAGGACACAACACCCTCTGACAACATGTCAGCCGACACTTTAGTGTCGAACGTAACCCTCGAGACCACTGAGGGGCGCGTGATTATGGGTACTACATGGTACGTCAGCATTGCGACTGCTTGCATATTCATGCATGGCTAGTCGATATCATGATGAGAAAACCTTGCGTCAACGCGGTTTTATCTTAAGTCTCATGCACAACGCCTAACCGATTTCCATGTCAAAAAGTTATACTAAAGGGACTATGAGTGTTTGTTTTGTGTGAGTAATCTGAATTTTGTTTTTCGCGTGGTGTAGTGAGTGGTACGAAGGATGCATGCTAGTCGACCGACGATGAGTCACGCTTCGGACTTCAGCCCCCAATGCGTCGGTTCCCGTACGGGTCCTATAGAGGCATGGGACCACGTATACCCCTATGCTACAACATACGAGAAGCGCCCTTGGTTGGGCCACCTCTGTGACTGCAGTGCAACTGATTAGTTTTCACACGTGGTTCGGTAGCTCGGCGAGGATACGCCCACCTAAAGGATGGTGACAACTCCCGCAGGTGGAGGTAAGTTGTACCTTGCATGACCCTATCCTGTCGTAGGGGTTCGCGAGAGGTATGGCTGTTGCACTCGGCCGGAGCGGCGACGAAAGCTCCATTGCACTGCGATAAAGGTTAAAAACTTGCATGGAATCCTGCGTGAAGTGGCCCGGAGGGTCCCCCTGCGGGACCGATGCGCTCGACAGTGGCTATTAAAAGGACAAGAAAATCACTCTTTGGACAAAACTGGAACAATAGTATTCTTTATTAGGCGCAAGGATGGGGCTTGGGAGGCGGGGTTGTTGGAACCGTTTGATGCTTTATACAAAGAGGTCACAATTCAAGGAATCAAGTCTTCTTTTCTCTCACTCTCAGCCTTTACTGGGGAAAAACTCGGGTAGTCTCTCATCACATTAGAGATAATGAAAGTCATTAAGGACCATATCCCTCCTGGCAGTACAACCATGTTCACAATAGCATCTGAGAATCAGAGGATTGCAGAAAGAGACGTCTACCTAAAGTACGAGGTTGCGAAACAAGTCAATCTTTGTTGGTTTGGTGCCGAGTCCTTGAAGGAGCTGCTGTTATTCAAAGTAAAGGCCAACAAATTGAGGTAAGAAAACGATGTTGCCATCATCCTACATAGACTCCTGATGCATGGAGTTATGAAAACGGGGAGTATTGTGGATGTTGGTATGTAGATGAGCCATGAGTACCTTTGACATTTTCCGTTCATTTAAATTAGGTTTACGCATAGCAACGAATTAGGTAGAAATAGGTTGCTGAAATAAAAGGAATGAATGAGATCAAGTTACTGGATGCATTATATAATAAAGATAAAAAATAAAAATTGTTTCATCGTAATGCAGACTTGGATTTGCATTCCCTCAATGTGAATGGATTAGTCTCAGGCCCTCAGCCAAACAAAACAAAAAACATGCTACTTATGATCACGTGCGGGGTATAGATGGTCGCGAATGACCTTACGTAATTTGTATCCAAGAAATTCACCTTATTAATAATGAGGCGCTCCATCACTGTCATAAGGAAATCTGGCCTAATGAAGCTTACAGAGTCCACACTCCTAGACTAGGGAGTGCAAGAGTTTTCATTTGGATTCCCCCGGACTCTAAAGTAGACTCTATATACTGGCCGATGGATCAAGCGGAGGGAAGATGAGCCTACATGCTTGTTATGATGAAGTTGGAAATGATAGGTATCCTATGTGTGTATGAACCTAACGAAGTACGTGATCGACAGACATTCTTCAAATTCCTCTTGACTCGTCTCCCTGTAGGTATTATTGTCATCATTGCAGGGGATTTTAATATGGCGCCCACTAGACAATTAGGTCGACTGCATATCCATTCTCCTTGCCATGCATATATTGAAATAACTGAATATATCATTGTGAATCTTTGCAACACTTTTGGTCTCTTTGATTTATTCAGAACTACGTTGCCACTTGTACGCACCCTCGTACGAGTACGGATTCGTACTCTTGTATTCGTACGCTACTCGTACGTAAGGGGGCCCGTACAATTTTTTTTTTTTTTTTTTTTTTTTTTTTTTTTTTAT
>BFEA01001067.1:60232-74115 GCA_003427395.1 Chara braunii
GAGGATCCAACTGACTATCTCAGTTGGTTGGCATCGAGAGTGCCATAGGCGGGGATTGAACCCACAACCTCCTGAATGCCACTTGCGTGCCTAACAAACTGAGCTAGGCCGCTGGACGGAGCCCAGATTCTTGGATCGCAAGAGGGAAAAAAAAAAAAAAAAAAAAAATAAATACCGCTCCCCCCCTTCTCCCCTCCCTCTCCAACTCCTGATTCTCCTCCTACTCTTCATGTTCACTCCTTTTTTTTTTTTTTTTTTTTTTTTTTTTCTTATGTTCATTCCTATCCTCTTCCCCCAGTAGAAAGGCATGACCATGTTGGGGCAATCTTCTGTCTACGTTCAACTATAATCATTATAATGATAATGATTGTGCGTTTATTGGCAGTGGATCTAGAAAACTGCAGTGTAGGAATTGTGCCTTCTTTTAACTGTTTTCTTTTTGTCCCTCACATACTGCATCATTGCCCCAAGTGCAAACATGAACCATGGCTGGGACACCACTGCAGTGAGGATGGAAAAGACGTTTGGCCATGAAAAGAGGGCAAGTCATTTTGGAGAGTTGGAAAGTAGTTTTTCCGGGACCCCACCGCAGAGCACATTTTGCGGCAAAGCGGTTTTTTATTTTCTGTAAGAGGAAAGGTCCGCGGGCAGTGGCCGAAAAAGGGAAGTGCTGGGATGTCCAGGAGGCCATGGCTGGACCTGAGGAACCGGCCGTGGCATGGGTTGTGGGTGACACAGGGTGGACGATGCATGGGCGGACACTCGATGGTCCGACCATGGGACCTGAAGTTGAAGATGGCACCCATGGCCACCCTCTGCTTTCGGCACAATTTTGTGGTGAAATTTCCTCCCCATAGCCTTTTCCAGACCGCAGATGATGTGAAAACGTTGACACACCATCTTCCAGGCCAGACAATGCGGGCTGTGGGGTCCCGGAAAATAGTCTTTTGGAAGACATTTCGGCTTTTCCAGAACCTTTTCCATGGGGAGTGGGTTCCTGTGGGGTCCCAGCCTCTGGCTTTTGGTAGTGATATTGCGATTAAAGAAGGACTCCGAGATATTGTCAAACATACTGGATCTACTGTAGATGTTCCTGTGCATCATAGCAACAAACATGATGGTAGAGGCCACTCACCAGAGAGAGCTTGTGGAAGTAAGTAAACAATGAATCAGTGAGCAACTGTGATTTGGTCTGAGGGCGCAACAATTACGAATTCGGGAGCCAAGGCAGCAGCAAGCCTGCAGTTGAAAGCACACTTCTTCCTCTGACAGACTGACAAACAGACAGACACACAGGAAAGCAGACAAGAAGACGGACAGACAGACCAGCAGGCAGACAGACAGTCCGACCGACAAGGGAAGAAAAACAAAAAGACATGGTACACACAGACAGTTCTGTCTGTCAGAAGGCTAACTGTTCGGGGAGATGTGTGGACAGACAGACTGGCAGACTGGCAGATGGACAGGCGACAAACACTGCCAGCCTGACAGGCAGATTGACATATGGACACAGGTGGATAGGCAGACATAGGTGCCAGAGACTTCTTTTTTTTTCCCGAAAAATTGACATTGCATTAACAAAAAGGCCACAGGATGAGGCCGGGGACCTCACAATTCAACCCGGAGTTATCCCGGCAGCAACAGCCGGTTTCGCTTACAGGCTTTTGGCTGCGATCTCACACAGGAGACCAGATGAAAACCTTGAAAACCTTGTCCCTCAATTGGTGCCTCTACTCTTCTGAGAGCTGCTTAACCATTACTCTATAGCCTTTGAATTCTCTAAGGAAACCAAACACATGCCCATTTCCCAAAAGCACTATCTATAACAAAACAACCAGCAGCCCTACCACTGATCTAATCTAATCTACTCCTCAAAAAAAGAGAGGCGGGGGAGGAAAAGGAGCTGATGGAAGACTGGTAATTACTGCTATGATTCCTAGTAACAGCAAGACTCCCCTAAGTAGAGGCAAACGTCTTCATCTTCGTCCTCGTCCTCGTCTTCGTCTTCGTCTTCGTCCTCATCTTCGTCCTCGTCTTCGTCTTCGTCTTCGTCTTCGTCTTCGTCTTCGTCTTCGTCTTCGTCTTCACCTTCGTCTTCGTCATCCTCCTTTTTCTTGTCCTCTATGAAAATATGGCTGATTGACAGTCGTTGATATTGGAATATGGTTGTTTAACACTCATTCAAACTCGCTCCAATCGTAGGTCTATTGACCCCGGAAGATCTTGAATCCTCACATCCATTCAAGATGCTAGTATTCAAGATCTTCCGGGGTCAATAGACCCACGATTGGAGCGAGTTTGAACGAGTGTTGAGCAGCCATATTCCAGTATCAAATACTATCAATGACTGTCAATCAGCACCGACTTAGTCTATCAATCAGCCATATTTCGATATCACTGTCCTTTTTTTTTTTCTTTTTTTCTTAAGACCTAAGCAGGTTTGCTAGGCGGGGTGATAAGAGCAACCCTCCCTAGTAGGCCTGCTGGTGGCCGCTCCATCTATTGGTGGGGAGTATCACCTGCTGGAAATCGGGTCCAACGTCCCTTGAATACATGAATACATGAGCATATGAGTTGAGCATCGTTGATGTCTGTGATGTATGAGAGAAAGTGATTGTGTTTCTCATGGACTTGTCTAGCACCTGGGAATGCAAACGCACCAAGAAACATCCTTTTTTTGGGGACTCATGCAACACCTCTTCACCTTCGAACCTTTCTTTGTGATGCCTGATCTAAATGACGGAAACCAGTGTTGTGTTTCTCCGGACATTGGGGGTGGATGGATGCTGTTATCCTTGCTGCTTATATAATCTCCTTTCAATAAACCCTTAACCCTCCCCCCAACGTCTGATACCCTTGAAGAATCCCTTCCATTTTGCCATTTTTATTTCATCCATCCCTGTTGGTCCGGGACAACGTATCTCCATGGACTTCATGGGTGCTCTCGTGACAAGCAAGAGTGGCAAGAGGCATATCTTCGTCATAGTTGATAGGTTTACTAAGTACGCTAGACCGATTGCCATGCCAGAGACTGCAAGGACTGAACACGTCATCAAGTTATTTATGGATAATTGGGTGTGTGACTTTGGATTGCCAAAGACTATCGTTACTGATAGAAATGTCTGTTTCACCAGTGAGATGTGGAAGAAGGCTGCGGAACAGATGGGCAACCAACTCCAGATGACTTATGGGAATCATCCCGAAGCCAACGGGCAAACCGAACAGATGAACGGAGTGTTGCAGCATCTGCTGAGGCATTACATTAAGCCCAACCAAGATGACTGGGATGAGAAGTTACCTCTCATCGCCAGCCTGTACAACAATGTTGTGCACAACACCTTCAGTGTTAGTGTGAATCAGCTGCATCTGGGATGGAAGCCTAGATCTGCTCTAGACTTCCTATTGCCTGAAAACCGATCAGTCGCAACTCCTGGAACCTTAGAATTCAGAGTCCAGTATGAGAAGTTGTTGTAGCAAGCTGTCGAACACATAAAAAAATCTAAAGAAACAACGATTGCTTCTGAGAAAAAACATCGGCGACAGTCCACATTTCAAGAAGAGGAATGTGTTTGGGAGTCTAGTGAATGAGGAAAGGAATTTGGCATCTCTAGAAAACTAATGCCTCAATACTTTGGTCCTTGAGAAGTCTTGGATATTGTGGGTAGTGAACTGGATGGTCCCTCGTATGTGATTCGAGTCCCAGGTTACTTGTGCACTTACCCTGTGTTTCACGCCTCAAAGCTTGCACCTTTTGTTGAGACACAACAATTCCCTTGAAGGAGATCAATACTGCCCCCAACCACGGATGACCACGTGACCGTCGATGGCATTTTGGAGCACAAAGACATGCCTGTTCCTAAGCCTGTGGGTAGAGGAAGACCGCCGGAACCCAAGAGGGAATACCGGGTCAAATTCAGGCATCACACAGAAACAAAAGAAGACCGATGGTTCACCAGAGTGGAATTCATCGAAACAATACCTCAAATTGTGGAAGACTATGAAAGAAGGTTGAAGGGGAAGACTCCTGCTTAAGAAGCATCTCAGCGGACTTTCAAAGCTATGGGGGATGTAATGAGCGGAATGTGTCCTCATGGGGCCCTAGACAACATGCATATGTTCTGGACTGTGGCCCTAACAAGCCCCGTACCCGCCCTAACTGAAGGCGGGCCTGAATATCCACGAGAGACCCTTATCTCAACATTTTTAATGTTGGTCTCAGACAGTTGCTGCACGCTTGTTGGTTGAAGTGCAACCTGGGCCTCACCCTGTGCTCTTCCAAAAGCAGCAGCGGTGTCAGGCAGTTGAGCCCAGGACGCTGGTGGTTGCGCCCTGGGGCGCACGCAATATGAGGCCGACATGTCACGAAGTGGCCACGAGCCAATGTGAATGCAGCATTGTCGTCACACCGACCTCGCGGGCTAATGCGAACTCAACAAACATTCGGAGCTTGGATAATCCTTGGTGTGCCCAACTGCAAAGGGCCCAGACCCTCAACGGTAGATATGGGCATTGGCGCAAACACTAGGGCCTGACCAGAAGCTACTGGAAACTTTCATGGCCAGGCCCAAACAGTGCAGTAGCCGTGACTCTCATGTAGGAAGGAGGCCGGTTAGTGTTCGACATTCTGGCCTAGGCAGGCAATGTGGACACGCAACCGCGATTTAGTGCAAGTGTCTGCATTGCGCTAGCGCTGGCAGGCTCGCACGTGTGACGTTCAACCTCACGCCCTGTACTGTCTTTCGGTCGGAATGATTAATCGTGCGGAATAGGCCCTGAAAAACAACAAAATGGGGTGTGTTATATTTTTTTGGGAAATTCAGTGTGGGGACTCTGACGAAACTGAAGTCCCCTGCGTGGTTCTAGTTTTAATGAGAACGGGTCATTGATGTGCGGGAATAAATCAAACACGCGCGATTTTCAAACATTCATTCAATCCAAAAAGTATCGTTGTACCTCCACACGGTGTCGAGCGTATCAGTCCCTCAGTGGGACCCTCCCGGCCGTGTCACGCAGGATTTGACAAGACTTGTCACGTAGAGCGTTTTGTCGCTCCGACCAAGTGCGCTAGCTGTACCTCTCGCGAACCCTTATGATAGGATAGGGCTACATGAGGCACTACTTACCTCCACCGAAGGGAGATGTCGCCATCCCTTGGGTGGACATATCCCCCCCGAGCTACCGCACCACATGCGAAGGTTTTTCGTATGCAATTGCAGAGGTGGCCCTGCCGAGAGCGTTTCTCGTTCGCTGTGCATAGGGGGTACGAGCGGTTAACGCCCGAATCGGACCCGTGCGCGAATCGTCGTTCGAGGCGCTGATCTCTCGAACGCGACCCTACGCCAGTCGACAAGAACGGTTATTCTTACAACGCGATACACTTTCCAACGAAAAACTCGACCCTTTTAGCAATATTGCACCTAACCCTTTTTTCTAGTCGACCTGTAACTGTTCTTTTGCTTGGGCGCAAAGGTATCACACATAAGACTTTGCATAAACAATAGTCATTCCTCAAGGCTCAATCATAATGACTAGCCATATACGGGTACGTGAGTAGTCATAATGATGGAGTACTATGTGATGCCCATAAAGGTGCGGTTCCATCTAACTCACGGAATCGTTTTCGACGTTCACGGGTCGGATGATGCACGCTCTGGACTGGTAAGCGAGCTCAAAAACGGACTGAACACCCGAGTCCCGACCATCTTCTGTACACTGCGGTGCCCCAAAGGGCATAGGATAAGATGGTGTGGAGGGCATAAGAGAATTTGGAGTGGTGGCGAGTTGTCTGGCGCACCGCCTGCAACACGCTAACCCTTCCACCCGGAACCTTATCGTTTTACAAAAAATTGAAAACAAGGAAATGATAAAGTCGCATGTAGTCCCCTTTGCGAGCGTTTGTCCCATAACTTATTCCGTGTGAGATTACAAGTGTAGTAACTGTTTGCACAAGGAAATGTTTAAGACATACGCTCACGTGGGGGAAAGCATAATACTTAGTTATGCAAACCCTCGCGATTAACTATCATGACGACGCTTCACATGATACCCACAATCGTTCGACCCGCCGCAGTCTTCAACGTTGCGTGTGACATTCACGTGTCAGATATCTCCTTCACTATATTGAATGGCTCAAAGACGAGTCGTTTAGCCCTGACGGCACTCGTGACCTGTAGGCAGAGCGCCATGATAAGTCGTGTGCAAATGCTCAGCGCATAGGAGAAACCCTTTTGCGCTAAGTTAAAACTTGCAATGCCCTTGACAAGAACCTTGAATTCCAGGTACAAGACGAACATCCAACCAACTAGTTCAAGTAGCAAGGATAAACGTGCGGATTATCGCGGTTGTTCATGAAGTCTATGCGGACACACTCTCACTATATTATCATGATTATAAACAAAAGTAGTTTAAGCAGTCAAACAAAGAGATGGTGTGGTATCAAACGATTATTCTCACAATGATAATGTCCAATTTGCAGTTGACGACGCATCCTTGGTATCACACTCCCTTTAAGGATCACATGCAGCGGGAGTTAGGGCTTTACCAACCTCTTTCTGGACCCTTCGCTTCCTATGTTACCGCGCGTTCATTGAACACGCATTTCGCTTTTAACTTTTGAACATGTTGAACGCGCGTTCACTGAACGGAGCTGAACGCTTTTGACGCGTTCGCGCAGAAGCCCTAACGTGTTGGGGGTGGCAGGTTTGGGGTGTTGGGGGGGCGGGGGGGCGGGGAAGGGGCCAACGATCCTGCAAACGAAAAACAGACCAAATAATGGAAAAAAAAAAAAAAAAAACGCAAAAAATGATTGATTGATTGATTGATTGATTGATTGGTCAGTTTGAATAATTAATATTAAAAAAAAGGCACGAGAAGTCGCGCAGGCACGCACACGCACACACACACACACACACACACTCGCACACACACACACACACACACTCGCACACACACACACACACACACACACACACACACACACACACACACACACACTGTATGTCCGATTTTAAATTCAACGCGGGTTCCGCGATGAAAAATTCAACGCGCGTTGAACTTGCGCTAAACTCCCGTTCAAACGCGCGTTGGCCGCGAATTAACAAGGTCCGCGATTTTTTCCTGGGCTAAACATTATAAAAAAAAATAAAAAATGGGGTTGTAGGTTTTTTTTTGGACTACAGCCCTATATTTTTATTTTTATTTTTTAAAGTTTAAACATATTTTTAAAAATTCAAAAACATAAAACAAAAAAAAAAAAAAACTAAAATAAAATGAGTGTTTTTTTTTTTAAAGTTTCAGACATATTTTTTAAGGGCTAAAACAAAAACAGAAAAACAAATAAAAATATAGGGTTGTAGATATTTCAAAATTCAAAGATGTACAATAATTTTTTTTTTTCTTTTTTTTAGAACTTCGTGTATTTAAAAAAAAAATCGAAACCATAAAAAGCAAATAAAAAAAAGAAAAAAAGACACACACACACACATAATTGCGCCTGTAGCAGATTGCATGAGTCTGGCGTCCGAAGTTCCCGTACGGCATGGTTCGTCTGCCGCTGCTTCTATTAGGGCTGGGAGGTTGGCCCAACCCTGCTGCTTGTCACTGCTGTTTGCTCCAAGTTGGCCTGGATAGTAGGGACAGGGGGTGCCTCCTAGCCGTGTTGGCTGAAGACCTTCCTGATACAGACTCGGAGGATCCAACTGACTATCTCAGTTGGTTGGCATCGAGAGTGCCATAGGCGGGGATTGAACCCACAACCTCCTGAATGCCACTTGCGTGCTTAACCAACTGAGCTAGGCCGCTGGACGGAGCCCAGATTCTTGGATCGCAAGAGGGAAAAAAAAAAGAAAAAAAAAAACCCTGAAAAACGAATAGCAAGCTACTGAGGGCTGTACCGCCCCACACGCGGCCAGGAAAAATGGCATTTCAAGCTCTAAACTACTAGCAGTGTATCTACCTATGTTCTACCAGATTCATGCTCATTTTGCACTTTTGGTCAGAGTGGAGTCCACGACTCTCGTGGCAAAGGTAAGTACGTTTTTTTTTTTCTTTTCTTTTCTTAGCAAGCCCTGCCAACGAGGCAGGGCAGTCCGTTCTAGATTTCGTTACTTGGTAACAAACAACAGAATGCTTGGATACTGTATTTATGGGAAGATGTAGTAGAAGAGAAAAAAAAAAAAAAAACCAGACCCAAATCACCCACCCAAACCCATATCGCCTGCCCCCAGTTTTCAATGGGAAAAACCTTTATCCCTCAAAAGGGAAACAATGGACACACACCAATACACAAACACACGCGCATACATACATATTCATGCAGGCACACACATACACACATATGCGCACACAGGACACCTACACACACATAACTGGGGCGTTGGGGGTTGGGGATTATGGGGGCGGCTGGCTTAGAGGGCTTTCGGGTAGGTTTGGGGACTGGTGCCAGGGGGTTGGTGAGTGGCGGGTGGCAGGCCGGTCAGTGTTGGTATAATTCGGTGGTATAAGAGGTGCTTTAGGGGTTGGGGGATTTTTTTTTTTTTTTTTTTTTTTTTTTTTTTTTTTTTTTTTTTTTTTTTTTTTTTAGTGTTTTAAAAAGCTATTTTTTTTTTTTTTTTTAAAAGGTGTTTTTGGGTTTTTTTTTTTTTTTTTTTTTTTTTTTTTTTTTTTTTTTTTTTTTGCTCATGGTCTCATGTTCCGGATCCAGCACATCAATTCCGTTTTTCCGAAAAGCGCGGGAGCGACCCATTTTCGCGTTTAACGGGAATTCAATGAGATTTTTTCAAATTTAACGGGATTTAACGGGAGTTTAAATTCCCCCGTTCCCCGTTAAAAAGACACATGGCACACACACACACAAAAAAAAAAAAAAAAAAAAAAAAAAAACTTTTTTTTTTCTTATTATTTTTTTAAACGCAATGCACCCTTTGGTAGCTGCGGACGTGCGTGTGCTGCCAGGGGGCTCATGTTCAATTTTTTCTTGCCCCCTACCACGTGGCAGGATTGAACGCGATTGAACATGCCCAAAGGGAAAATGAACGCGCACGTTTAAACAAGAACGCGTGTTCAGGACGTTCAATCGGTTTCATAGTTCGCTTCTCTTTTCCCTTCCTGTTTGGGACGTCAATGATCGTCTTCTCACAGGTATGAGTCGCGGCATTCCTCACTCTAGCTTGCACCTCTTTTCTCTCAATACGTAACACTTCGTTTGGTCTTTTGCCAAACTCTCTTTTCCCATAATCTTTCGACTCCTTTTTTTTCTGGCTTCACGCAAAGTATGACAAAGGTGTTGACCACAATCGCCTTGTACAAAACTCTCTCGTATTTGTCTCATATAAGCCTTCTTCCCGTCCAACGAATTAGATCTCATAGCTCTGCATCTGAAAAGTTCATAAGGAAGACGAAACACTTGTCAAAGTTCGCGGGAAGCACGTTCATATTCTGCCAGAAACTGCTGCACTGACACATAATTAAACCGATCCTTCTTCTCAAGATCGTCTTTGGTCATTTTTTCCTCACCTAAAACACAGGATTCGTGAAAACCTAACAAAATAAATTGTTAGGTTTGCACGAAATGTATTTAAGATTATGATGGTAAGTTTTTCATGCCTCCTCCAGGAATAAAATTATACGTGAAGCAAAACAACCGTAAAAAAAAAATTAGAAAATTACTTTTTGAGAACCACAAGAAGTGGCGAGGAGAAAAGCAGGTTTTTCCACATAAAATCACTACCTGGTGAAGCAGCGTATGTTCAAGAATTCAAATATCTCATTTTTTTGTTATCTTAAAAAATCATGTTTATAGTCCTATAAGATGTATGGCACGATGAACATATTCGGGGAGGTTTCAAACGTTCAAACATATTTGCAAACATATTCTCCCATACCTGAGCGAATATATTATTTTTTACTGTTTATTTTATATTTTTTCCATTTTTTTAAATTTTAAACTCGTGTTGGGCTAAGAATTTGAAGGTGTCTCACTAACAAAAGTTGTTTGTATTCTTATTTTAAATAACATATATTTTTTGCTAAGGGTTTTATTATTAACGTCAAAATTTATTTATAGTCCTATAAATTAGTTTTCGTAGATCTTGGTTTTACCTAACTGCTGAAAATGACTTATAGTTCTATAAATGAGTATTCATAAAAATTCGTTTTTTTTTACATCTTTCACGTTTGCCTTGTAGTCCTTAAAAATTGTCCTATTTGAGCTTTGATTTTTGCAAATCTACTGAGAATGACTTAAAGCCATATAAGAGGATTTTGTAAGAAAGGGTTCTCTTGCACATTTTAAGGAACAGTTGACTTTTCACCTCGTTTTTGCCCTCCTTTATCGAAAATGGATAAAAATATTTTTTTTTATGTAAAAAATAACAGTTTGACTTTTTCTTTTTCATTCTGTAAAAAATGTGAGGTTTTGTCGTTTTGTTAGGTTTTCACGAATGAACCGGTATGTATCCCACATGTCATTATGAAACTTTCTCCATGATGCCCAAACTCTTCTAATCAACCCAATGACTTCCTCCTTCAAGTCCATATGAATATATTTTATAACTTGTCTTAGCATCTGCCCGCCATTCCACTTTCAATGGGACGCTTTCTGCCCAAAGTTATCAAGAAAGTCAAAAACATGATAGCCCTTGAAGAAGTCGATCTCAACCTTGGGTAGGTTATCTCGCTCCCAATCTCGCAAACCGAGCAGATAGGCGACTTCCTCGACCCCATTCGTCCTTTGCGATCCTTCCATCTCGAGCTCCCTCGATTCCATCACCCATTGAACAAACAACGAGCGATCTTATGGTTGAGACTCGAAAGGAGTCATGTAAATAAGTCAAATAAAATTTATAGAATATACTCCACTAAGATTACCTTAACATTTATTATGTGAGTGTGCACTGAAACCATTTCAAAACGACGACGATAATGAAGAGAGTCTTTGAAGTTTAAACAAAATCCATCTTAAAATAAATCACAAATATTCATTGATAAAGCACTCAAAACATGACTCATGCATTAACCACATATCACTTCTACTATCAGGGAAGGATACAACATATTTATGTCACATAAATAGGTACTACATGAATCCAAAACGCAATACAATCCCACATATTAAAAAACATGGACTCACAATAATAGTTCACAACATGATAAACACATTAATTATTCACTATGATTGAAATGAAAAATCACGATATGCCTTAAGAACAACGACATAAAATTGAATCAACTGCCAGTCATGCAACACGATGACTCTAGAAAATGCATTGCGGATTCTATAAGACAAAAATAAGACTAACAATGAACAAATAACATGATACGGTTGCTACTTCTTGAGCTTTTTGGTGAAGCTTACAATACCGAGGGGCAGTGTGATCCTCATGGGATAACATCTTGACTTCTGAGCCCGACTCTAAGGATCAAGCCTCGTCTCAACCCTCTTCGATACCAGCGCTTGCACCTTACTGAACCTATCAAGGTTAGCACGACAACCTCACTCATACCTATCAAGACAACAGGTGACAATCCCGCACCTTCCTAAGTATGGTGGTCTCACTTAGCGGGAGTCTGGCCTAGGTCGTCATTCTAGACCCACCCTGGCTAAGCAGTAGTTGCCCCACTTCGCCAATTATTTTTAAGTAAGGGAACAACCCCATCCCTCCTTTTTTATATGATAATGTAGTTACTTTCATACAGCACCCCACTAATGGACCAGGAACATAGTTCCGGCGTGGGTCTCACTATCATTATTGAGACTTATAACTGCTTCCTTAAGCTTCAACGAGGGAGTAATAATTCAAGAAGGCACTTTCACTAGTAACAACTATACAAGCTTACTGACTTTCTTGAGGAACAACCACCTTCGACAGAAACGAGTCACCCCATTCACATTTAGTCCCATGCTAAATATGGATTTTTTGCAGAGTTTATGTCCTATTGGAAGACAATTCATACATACGCCATGAATCAGACATCAAACAAAATACAATAAAAGACACACATATAGAGACAACCAAAATAAAAATGGTACAAACATTATATATATATACAGGGTCACCAGCCCGTACGTAAGGAGGTCCCCGGCAAGACCTCCGTACGTACGGGCATTCGGGGTCCCGTACGGAGTCCGAACCCGACGGCATTCGGCCCCCGCCAAAACTTATTTCGGGACCTAAAAATCATTATTTTTTTCTGATGATTTTTTCGTGAGTTCTCTATGACAAGAGGTACATGCTTGTAAATTTTCAGGTCATTTGGCTAAGCGAAATAAGAATTAAAAATCGCCAAAGATGGCTGTGTCAAAACGTGCTTGCCCACGTATTTTTTCACTTTTTACTTTTTGTTTTCACTTCGGTTCGGCATCTAAACAATTTTATTATTTTTTGAAAAATTTTTAGTGGGTTTTGTATTATTAGAAGTACACATCTGTAAATTTTCAGGTGATTTAGCTATGCCAAAAAAAAAATAAAAAAATCGCCGAAGATGGCGGTGTCGAAAACATGCTCGCGCACTCACTAAATTTAATTCTCTTCGTATTTTTATTTAATTTTACTATTAGTATTTGGTTGTCGTATTTTTTTTTTATTTCAAATTTGGTAAGGAATTCGGATGTAATGCTCAGGCAAATCTTCTTTAATTTATTTTTATCCATAACATATTTTTTTTTCAGATTTTTTTAATGACTTATGTTATATATATATATGTATATATATATATATCGTCACACATATATATCTATTTGACGATATATATATGTATGTATCGTAAAAAACATAACTGCCTGGTAAACCGTAGGCAGAGAGAGAGAAGAGCACAACAATCGAGGGACTGTGACAAACTGTTTCGTCGGGCTGGCCCCCGAACGTTCGGGCGTTCGGGGTTCCGTTCGGGGGCCGAACACCTCTAGGTGCGGCCCCCGCCGAAAATAAATTTGGGGCCTCCAGATAAGTTTTATTTTCTGAATTTTTTTGTGCGAGTTCTCTATCACGTAATGTACACGCCTATAAATTTTGAAGTCATTCTGCTAAGCCAAAAACACATTAAACATCGTCAAAGATGGGGGTGTCAAAACGTGCTTGCCCACTCACTATTTTGTTTTTTTTCACTTTTAACTGTTTGTTTTCACTTTATTTCGGAACCTAAAAAAAATTATTATTTTTTGAAAAATGTTAAATATGTTATTGATTATGTAAACTATATATCTGTAAATTTTCAGGGCATTTCTCAATGCCAAAAAATAATTAATAATCGGCAAAGATGGCGGTGTCGAAAAGGTGCTGGCACACTCACTCATTTTAATTCTGATTTTTTTTTTTTTTTTTTTTATCACATTGTTTATTTCCTGTATTTGATTTTTAATTCAAATTTGGTAAAGCATTTGGATGTTTTGCCCAGGCAAATGTTGTTTAGTTTATTTTTCTACATAACATATTTTGTTTTCAGAAGTTTTTGAAAACTTGTTGTTTTATTTTTTTTATTTTTTTTTTTGGTCCGCGTTCGGCTTGAACGATCGAACGCCTTCCGAAGGGGTCCTGTACGTTCGGGCGTTCGGACCGTCCCGAACGCCGGTAACCCTATACATATATATATATCGTCACAAACAGATATATATATATATATTTGACGATATATATATATATGTGGGTGAGTGATAGTCTACTTTGATTTTGGTTAAGGTAGATTATCATTTACATTGTAATCAATGAGGGGATTCTACAGACTGTCGAGGGTTCAGCCTCCTAATGAGTCAGTGAAACTCCAACGAACCAATTTTTCACAGCCCCTCGTTTGTTGTCCTCTTCTCTCTCTCTGCCTACGGTTTACCGGGAAGTTCTGTTTGTGACGATATATATATATATATATATATATATATATATATATATATA
>BFEA01001067.1:87343-98613 GCA_003427395.1 Chara braunii
GTTTGGGCGTTCAGGTTCGGTTGTTCGGCCCGTCCCCGATGCCGGTTACCCTGGTAATCGGCGTTCGGGACAGGCCGAACCCCCGAACGTATGGGACCTGTTGGGGATTCGTTCGGCCGTTCGGACCGAACACGGACCCAAAAAAAAAAAAAAAAAAAAAGTCATAAAAAAAATCTCAAAAAACGATATGTCATGGGAAAAACTAAATTAAATAAGATTTTCCTGAGCATTACATCCGAATTCCTTATTCAATTTAAAACAAAAATAAAATACAGAAAACAAATGCTAATAATAAAAATAAATAAAAATAAAAAGAGAATTAAATTTAGTGAGTGCGCGAGCATGTTTTCGACACCGCCATCTTTGGCGATTTTTCATTTTTTTTTTGGCATAGCTAAATGCCCTGAAAATTTACAGATGTGTACTTCACATAATACAAAACCCACTTACAAAGTTTCAAAAAATAATAAAATTGTTTAGACCCCGAACTAAAGTGAAAATAAAAAGTAAAAAGTGAAAAAATATGTGGGTGAGCATGTTTTGACACCGCCATCTTTGACAATTTTTAATTCTTAGTTGGCTTAGCCAAATGACTTCAAAATTTACAGGCACGTACCTCACGTCGAGGCTCGTGAACGAGGTTCCCCTGGGCCTGTACCGGTTGCCGGCGGTGCTCTGGAGGGGCCTGGGGAATGGCGGTGTGTGTGTGTGTGTGTGTGTGTGTGTATGTATCATACCTTAATAATATCACCAACACCCCCATAGCAGGCCCCAATACCTCCTTATACCACCCCAACAGCCCCGAACCGCCGCCAACACCCTTACTAAACCATCCATAACCCCCCTATATCACCCCTACACTCCGGTGGATCGCATGCGCATGAGCTCCGCACGTGCGGCGCCTAGTGCACGTGCAACCATGCGCGCGCACCCCAATAAATAGAGTAAAAAAAACATTGCAGAGGGCTGGCTGAGGTAGCCAATAGTACCCCTCCCTTCTAAAATATCGAAGGGCACAAAAAAAAATAAATCGAGCACACGTATTCTTTCTTGAATTGTTCTTTTTCCGAGGGACCCCCGCAGTGCATCTACAAAGGTCTCAACGTCTAAAGAGACGTTCAACAAATTTCGTGAGAGAGTGGAGCAGGCCAGCAATATGTACTGTGGATCCGAAGTCAGGTCCAACACGTTATTCGTTAAAATAGGACATTATACTGTGTCCTCTTTCTAACGAATTAATTTTGGCTGCAGCCTAAGCAACGTAGGCATGCCCATCCAGGGGTTAACCACATGCAGAAGCGTGTTGAGATCCATACTTGTGAAACTTTATGAATGAAATCCCAAATGTGGAAGTGTGTTGGGATCCTTACTTGTTGAACTTCAAAAACATGTTGGTGATCCTGTGGGGAAGTGTGTTGGGATCCATATTAGTAAAACTTCATAAACGAACAACAATTGGCACGCCAAAGGGAACCCTGTGCGGAAGTGTGCCGTGATCCTAACTTGTCAAACTTCAATTTGATTAATGTGATGAAAGATACAGTAACTATATTGTGACACTGTCCTCTTTCTTTCGAATTCATTTTTGACTGCAGTGTTTGTACATGGGCATGCCCGCCCAGTCGCCCCAAATGCGAAAGTTTGCTGACATTCATAGTTGTTGAACTTTTGTAAACAAAATTAGCGATGTAATTAGATTCAATTAGATTAAATTGTGCTCCATCACGATGAATATCCGCATTTTAAATGGTCATGCAAAGAAGGTTTGGACATCCATTGACCAATTTCACATAAGATGAGATTTCTCATTCGTCCACCAACCAGTTTCACAATCATGTTTACACTTTCAGTTGAACAGAATTCGAAACATGGAACACAATACTTCAACTTGAACAGAATTCGAAACATGGAACATTACGTGACATAGATTACAAAGCTTATACATGACGCAGGACATGCATTGAGCTTGCCGTAGCTAACGCGAACTCGGAACGATAAAAGAAAGCAATGCCTCTGGTAGAAGGACAGTTGAATAATGTCTCGATTTACGAAATTTAACGATCAACGAATGAAACACCTTAAAAAAAAGTTTCGAAGTCTATCAAATCCATCAAAGGCAACGATGTTCTAAGACACATGATGTTAATTGTCGTCGAAGAAGCAGAATATCTTTACAAGAGAACCGGAAAGGTGGTCGATCTCCATGTTGCAACAACGTCGCATACATCAACATGAACACACCACAGCTTGCTCCATCCACTTGTCTCGGAACTCCATCCACCACAACATTTCCCACCATGGACTTCCAATTCCTACCCGACCGCCTATGTGATCTTTGACGATCCAAATACTGCACAATCAACCTGAAAACACTAAGGTAAAAACTAGAATCAGCTACAATGCGAGGAAAAAAATCAAAAATTTTGAGAACATCATCTCTCATGTTGACGGAAACGACGATCCGGTGATCATCATCTTTGTGGGCAGGAACGAAGATAATATCGTAACGAAGCAAATCTACGTTTTTAGCCCACCTTTGCACCCCACCGTGTCCTTGAAGTCGCAGTTTACTGAAGAAGAACGAATTAAAGCTGAAGACTTGAAGGCCTGAAGAGATGTCATGTGACCCACATGCGGTCGACCCCAACAACGCCATATAGAAACTGACCACCTCATCATTCACCCTGCCGTTGACATGCAAGAGGGTGAGGAGATCTTTTGCTGCAATCCGAGCGTCGTACAATGTTGTCAAAAACACGCAAGCTAAGAGGCGCAATCGTCGCAGTGAAACTTTTCCCGCGTGCTGCACTTGTTGCCCGCACTGCACAACATCGAGCGAAGGACATGTGGGGTAGTGAGAAACGGAGTTCTAGACATTGTCCCCCGGTGCATGACGCGTTGCTAAGTACTTCTCATACATGGCCTGACCCCTACTCACATATCGTGGATATGTCCCTTTCTTTGGGGCAAGAAGGGAAAGACATTCCTCAATGGCAACGGTGTACTCCTTCTTCCCGATCTCGACATTAACCCCTGATGCCTTTAACATATCCTTGTGTTTTTTACTCAACCCGGGGACTTTCTGCAATATGTGCTCTGGATATTTGGAGGACCTCCGTGTTCGAGACGACACCACCCCTGTACAACAGAAGAAAGACAAAACGAAAAATGAGAACCATACATTCGTACAGACGCAACAGTCAAGCAGGACCTCTCCGACCACAGAACCCTGATCTCGCGTGGTCATGTGCACCCAGGTGCGGTTGTGCGACTGGAAAACAAAACGACTGCAACATTCGAGCTTATCATTCCCCGCACTTCGTAAAGGAAAACCACCACAAGTCACAGAAGCCGGAGGCTAGCAATCTCTGAAGTTCGGACTGCGGCGGACTTTTCAACACACCAGCCCCACTGAGACTGACCACATCACGCATCGACAAAGGAAGTTCGGATCCCGGCGGACTAAAACCGGCACTATTCCCGAGAAGGGAAAATTGTCAGTCCATGTACTTGGCCACTTTCTTAGCACCTTGGCCACTTCCTCAGCCGGGGCAGATCCTTCCTTGGATGGAGTGTAAGGTTTTGGACGAAGTTTTCGCCACCCTCGACTAGCAACCTGGCCAAGTCACAGATAGGCCGACGAGCTGGAGTAGGAAGGGCTGCTGGCTGTAGCATGCCGGCATCCGGAACTTCTTGTATGCACAGACAGTGTGGACAGTCGTCGTGTGTATAGCGCGGACTGTAATCCGGCGACATCCGGATGCGCAGGCGTTCTTCATGGCTTACCAGTTTTTTTCTCTCTCCGCTCCTTCGATGGTGAATTTGGCGCAGGCAAAGCGAGCACGTCGAGAGCCTGACCGCCGAACCTCGATTTTTTTGGGGACGTCACATGCTGTCCTCCACCGCACTCGCCTTCCCCTTCGGCGGCAAGGGTGGCCTGCAGCACCAGAGACTTCGGCGGCGACGAAGCAAGGGCAGCTGCCACGGAAGATGCGACGTTCGCAGTTGCGGACAGACGGGCAGACACGTTGTGGTCGCCGAGGATACCATCGATAACTTCGTCGATGCTTATACGTCGACTTTTTTCAGACGGGCTGATAGCGATGGAAGCCTCGTCGAACCGGTGCTGCAAGTCGACAGCAGACGTCAGTGGCCGGACCGCATAATCTTCAGGCTCTGCGGAAAGGCTGCTGACCACTTGTGTCTCCATCTCTATTGCCGTGGCATCGTCATCGACATCATCCTCGTGATGGTCTCCGTATAGTTGTCCGAACTCGTCACACGAGTCTCCAGATCCGGCATCGTCCTCACTATGTTCCACTTCGTCTTCTCCAAACCCGGCACCCTCCCTTCCTTCAAACAAATCAATTAGCTCCGTTTCTCCCACTTCCTCCTCTTCCACCTCTTCTTCCCCCTCTTCCTCCCCTTCTTGCGCTCCCTTCTGTTCCTCCATTTCCTCCCCTACTTCCCTCCCACGAAACTCGTCCCCTTTCGCGGTACCCGTGCCGAATCGCGAGGACCGCCCTT
Organism: Chara braunii; assembly: GCA_003427395.1. Taxonomy (NCBI): domain Eukaryota; kingdom Viridiplantae; phylum Streptophyta; class Charophyceae; order Charales; family Characeae; genus Chara; species Chara braunii. The sequence continues at coordinate 91,871 of BFEA01001067.1, forward strand.
CCGTCCCCGTGCACGCTGCCCCTCTCAACGGCACGATAATCCCTGGCCGACAAACCCCGCCCGAAGAAGTTCAGATCTCGGCGGACTTCGTGGTCTCCGTGTCGCCGGACCCTACACTTGCAGCCTCCTGCTGCAATCCTTGCGGCCGTCGCTCCCGCTTAGGCGACACCTTTCCGACATCTCCGCCCCGCGCCGCAATGCTGCGAATTTCTCGATCCGTGCTTGGATCCCCCGACCCCGAGCAACTTCGCATTCCGGACCGCTCTGGCTGCTCCTCACCCGACGTAGTTCGAATCCCGGCGGACTTCGGCTTTCCGGCCGAGCGACTGCCCAGAGCAACCAAGGCTGCCAACGTGTCCCTCGCTGAGTCCACGGATGAAGTCTGGGGGTCGGTGGAGTGTGTCGTGTGCTCGGCCGGGTGCCTGTCAACGGAGTCCGGTCGACGGCGAAACCCGCCACCCCGGCGCTGCCTCCCGGTGTCGTGTTGCGGCCGTGAGACCCTCTCTCCCCCATAGGCGGGATTCCTTTGCCACCCCTTGCGTCGCCACCCCCTGCGTCGCCACCCCCATCCCCTCCGCTTCCATGTAACCCCCCTCCGGAACCACCGTCCGACCCACTGGGAGGGGACACTTTCCAGTCCACCACGCCCTTCGACGGACTCGTGTCGAGCTTGTAGTAGTCCTCCGTCAATTCCAACCAGCACTTGTCCTGAAGCTCGTCGAACAGTCGACCGACAGTGGAAATGAGGGACAGGTCGTCGGGTGCTAAAGTGTCATTTTCGACCTTCACTTTCTGGAGGACCGAAATCCTTGCGAGGTGCAGGAAGTTGGACTTCGACTCGCGTGGGAATGACACCCATCCCGCGCCCGGGATTGCCACGGCCATGACCCACTTGCCATTTCGTATCGCTGGCTGGATGACTCCCGGATGCCAAACCATGTCATGGCCCCAGTCCTGCTCAGGTGAATGACGTTGCGGTTCAAGCAGGAAGTGGATGTTGTCATCCTTCCAAGACGGATGATCGGGCGGGACAACGGACCCGGGACGCAAAGCGGGCGGGGGGGCGGCCAGAGCTCTATGTCTCTCCAACAACTTCATCGGCGTGGTGCCCGGCGCCGGTTTGGCCAATGGTGACACGAGGGCTGCAGCGCTTGGTGATGGACCGGCCGACGAGGACCCTCGGCCGTCGTCCGCCGGAGGCGGGTCGTACTGCAGGTCGATGCTCTCCGTGTCGCTCTCCTCCTCCTTCGCGTTGGCGACAAACTCCACACCTATGGCTTCCTCGTCGTCAGTGGAGATCAGGGAAGCGTAACTGGCTAACTTCAACTGCTCCTCGGACTCCACGAAGTACAGCGATTGCAGCCTTTCGATAAACGTCTTCGCGTTCATGTGGGAGGCGAAGTGGTAGTTGTCGAGCAGTGCCAACATGTGGTCCTTCCGGCGGATGTACTCGGCGTCAGTGTCCCTCCTCGGACGCATTTGAAGGAACAAGAAATCGTACATCTTGTTCCTCTTCCTCTCGCTCAACTTGAACCACATATCCGTCTTCTTGCTCCACACCTTATCCCGTGTTGGCCTCACGACTAGGAACTCACAATTGTGCCCACTCGAATTGACCTTGCTTTTCACCACCCGCATCGTGAATTGCAAGAGGTCGGAGTTCCCTTCCATTGCGACAACGTGCCGGCCGGCCTTAAGAAGCTCTCAAACGCTTCGCGCGTGCGGTTTCCCAAGGAACATGACACCCTCTCCCTTTTTGCCAAGAAAATCAAGAAGACCAACGAATTGGATCGGATTGCGTTCCATATCCCCGTAGACGCTGCCCTGTCGTTCAGGCGCCACCAGCGACCAGTCGCAAGGCGTGAAAGGAATCTGAGACACATCCGTCTGGGTGAACCTCTGAGGCAATCGCACTGCAGCAGCGACACCCGTGGGCAGGTTTCCCTCGTAGACCACGGACGTGTTGACGCGCAGATCGTCACCCTTGAAGAGGATGTACATGCGGTCTTCCTCCGTGTACAAATTGTTCCCAACGGGGAAGCTTTTTTTTTGCTGCACTCTCCGCACCCACTTCGCTTCCAACAGCTTGACGAAAGAAAGATGGTGCATGCTAGCGAGAAACGACAGGTTGTGCTGCCGCAGCACGAAAACAATGAGAGTCCAATGAGAGGGACACCACGTCTGAAGATAGGAATTCAACGTCTCCCACGCTTGGGGCTTCCACAGTTTGAGGTCAACCGGCTCGCACAGATCGAGGACGAACGTGTGGCTCTTTGTGGAAGCCACTGCCTCCTTCAGCTCTGCGTCCCTGATGTCCGCCTCTAAAGGTTCGTCGGCGAACGGCGCGATGGATGTCACGTCCCCCGTGTCTTTCCATTGAATGTGAACGACGCCTTCGGCAAGTGCGACTTCCCGGCTCTTCAGTCTGCTTCCATTCAACATGGAGAGAACCTTGTTTCTCCAGTCGACGGACAACTTCTTGTGGCCCGCCAACTTCTCCGTCACCTCAATCGAGTTGTCCTGGTCGCAACCCATGTACGGCGGGCAGTCCTTGAACAGCGCCGAGTCGGAAACGTGTTTCCTGCTGTTATCCCACAATTCGTCATCCAATCCTTGACCTTCAAACTTCTTGAACACGGCAGACCTCGATTTCAGAAAACGGTACCTTTGGATCCAGTCCGCGTCCGACCTCTGCTCGTGCTTGAATTGATAGTAATTCCACAACCGGACCAGCACGCGGTCGTACTTCACCAGCTGAACCATGTCCTGCACGCTGAGTTTTTCCAACTTCGCCAACGACGGGGAGCCGGCCTGGACCCAAGCGACCTCGCAAGCAAGCACCTTTTTTAGAACGCGACACTTCTCATTGTCCGTGAGTGATTCCATTGCTTTCCAACAATGCGCATCCGGGTCTGGCACTTGCACGAACCAATCGCCCTCCTCTTTCTCCTTTTTGCCCTTTTTATTCGGCGAGTCCACGGGGACGTTGTACACCACCTCCGTTCTGCCCAATTTGTCGTTGTGGATGTAGGCGACCCCAGGCTTTACGTTTTTTACCTTCTTCTTTTTGACAGTCCACTTCGCCCCATCGTGGCTCAGCAATCTGCCCGTCTCCCATTTTTCGAAAAATTCCACGGCCAGTTTCCAGACATTTTCCCCGGCTATCGCCAGAGGTAAGTAAGAACGCAGGGCAACATTTTGCTTTTTAATGGCCTCCTCTTCCTTTTGATCCGCGAGAAGCCACAAGCTGTTTTGAGGCGCCTTATGGAGTGCGGTTGTACAAAACTTATGCCAAGCCCGGACCTGATCTTGTTTCCCGCTAGGGTTCCCCATCACAGCTCTCGGGCAGCCGTCATGCTTCCACTGCCATCGAATGTCTTTAATAGAAAGTTTCAACTGTCTGGGAGGCGCCTTCAGGTCCTCCTTGTTGTCCTGTGAACTAACAAGAAAATACGCTTCAAAGTCATCGTCGGAAAAGTACACCATCCGTGCCGGCCACCGCTCCAAATTGTACTTCTTGGCCACCTCGCTGCCGAGCAGCAACCTGGCTGTAGCCGCCTTGTGCTGCCCGCACACCGCGTAGTAGTAGTATTCTCCCGCCAGCTCATCCTTCCACTCCTCCGGCTTCAGACGTAGTGCCTTGGTCCCAGGAGTTGGTTTTTGAAGCCCCAGTGGTGCGAGCTTGAAGACCGGCAACTCGTACGTCTGTTCTTTATTTTCGAACGCAGACCGCATTGCTTCCCTTATCGTTTCCACGAGGACGGGATCTAGCGACCGCTGGTTGTAAAGATCCTCCCACTCCCTTATGCCAACGATCTGAGCCGGGCTGATCTCAAACTCCCGCCTTGTCCTGACGCCGTCTTTGTACTCTAGGAAGTACCCGGCGTCCACGTCGATGGCAGGCCGTGGTGAAGAAGGTCCCGACTCAGGCTATTTGTGTTTCGAAGCTGGACGTTTGCTACCCAGGTGGCCCTCTTCCACCCCCCTCCCCTTCCGTTTCTCTCCCGCAGTCCTCGGAGTCTTGGTCTTCTGTTGCTTCGAAGAGCCCACCAACTCTTCTTGACATTCTCCCCTCCTTTTTTGGGGAGTGCCCTGCGCTCCCTCCCCGCCCACGGCCTCGCCTTCTGCGCCATGGCCCTCGGCGGGCTCCAAGTCAGACCCACACAGGACTCCCTCTTCTCAGGGATCCGCTGCGGTCTGTTGCCGGACCCCAGGTATGGACAGCACGGACCTGTCTCTTTCCCTCGACGGCGAAAACGGCGGACGCGGTATCGCCTCATCTTCGCTGTCGTCAAACTGACCTCTGGCATCCTCCCGCTGCACATGTGTAGCCTCCCCTGAACCCAGATCCCCCCCCTCCCCCGCTGCCCCGCTCGACTCACAACCGCCGCACGGCTGCAAAGGCATTGACAGTTCTAGGTCGGGACTGACTTCGCAAGGGACGTCGAGGGCGATGCCCTTGTCCTCCAACAGGTTGAAGAACTCTCGACCCAAAACAAACTTGCCCTGCCGCCGGAGGTCGTTGTAGAACGGGGTGTTCGCAGCACCCGCTCCGAACCCCTCGAACAGACACATGTCAAGAACTGCCCCCTTGGCACCGGCGACGACGTTCCCCTTCGAACCGTACACATTTTTCATGTAAAACCGTCGACGACTGCCTTTCGCATTCTCCCACCGCAAGACAGCCCCCAGAACCCTGCGGCGCTTGTTGGCTTCGACGAAGATCACAGGACCACACGGCTGTTGGAATGGGTTCGTAGCATCAGCACAGCTCCAGTCGACGAACCATTTCGACCTAGCGTGGTCGGACCACGTCCTCGAGGTCGTAGACGACCGTTTTGTAGAATGTTTCCCAGATCCCATCCCGGAGGTCGCTGCAGGCTCCCCTTCGCCCCTTGACGAAGACATATTGTCTGCGGACGACAACGGAAAACAAATAAAACACCAGCTAGCGTCAAATCGCAGTCAAAGCACAACACAGGCGAAAAATAGAGGAGGCACACCTTGCCCTCAACACGTCGGTCACATGACGCTATCCGAGGACCTCGAAGTTCGGATCCTGGCGAACTTCTAACGCGAAGACCAGCAATGACCTCTTACCTGCAACGAGATCATTCTTTACAAGGGCACACGTTTCATGCGGCCGGGCGACAACCACGTCGGTTTTTTCCGGAACACGGATGTCCACCGGATCGGGAATGGACGGGTGGTGACGCACAAAGCCCACGTTGGACGGGGCAGTGTCCTCCATTTAGCAATTGGAACCCGGACAGTTCAGGACGCGAAGTTCGCCGAGATCCGTACTAAAAGTGCCTGTCCGAAGCCAAACCAACGCACCCACCGAAACATGAAGTTCGTCGGGATCCGAACTTCAGGAAAATGCGACAGGCAGAGGTGAGGCAAACACAGATTGGACTGAACCATGACCCGGAAAGGCCGCACTAACACAAAAGGCCGCTTGAGAAGGACAAGTTCGCCGGAATCCGAACTTCTTCTGATATGTGCAGCTTGGCATTGGATGAAGCCAAGTTCGAACGAGCAGCCGCGACAACATTGTATGAGTCCCTGGAGGAGCAGTTGTGGATCAGGGTTTGACTCGTGTCGCAATCCAAGGGGGATCATCAACCCAAGTGGCCGTTCAATACACAGGCGTCACAGGAAGTTCGCCGGGATCCGAACTTCAGGAGGCTGCGAGAGAGACAGACAGAAAGTTGGGGTCCTAGCAAGGTGTCCTAGCACGGTGCCAATGGGATTTCCAAGAAGAGGGCCCGCCAACCGGGATCTCCAACGGGTTTCAGGAAACGCGAAGCTCGCGCGACCTTGCGACGGGGCTCTCTAAGAGTGCTTTTGGCATCTCGCTACGACGGTGACCGACTGTTTGGCACATGTTGATGGTGGACGGGCGAAAACCGGTTACGGGCAGATCCTTCCGCGGTGACGGGTCTTTCGCGCGGCCCGCCAGACGCCAATGACAACAGAGACAAATTAACAGAGAGGCCAGAACGCGAAGTTCGCCGAGATCCGAACTTCACCGGGGCACGACATGGCAGGAGACGGCGTCAGAGACGGACGTCCAACATGACTTTCGTCATGTCACTGAACTGAACGATGACCAGGGATTTGCACGACAAGCGCGCGGTGCAGCGTGTACCAGCAACCGCGGAGTCTCACACTTCTCTGCAGTCCTACAAATCTGACATGTTAGGCAGCACAACCGCATCTCGTCCCTCACCGTTCTTTTCCCTCAAACAAAAGGACTAAGGACCGGTTCGGATGCGGCGACATTTGGGGATCCCCCGGGACAACGTCGTGAAACAAAGCCAAACAAAGCATTCAGTGATGATCCGTATACGCGGGTCTGCGGTTCGTCGACCGATGCACTCTCCGAAAAAACGGACATGTATTTTATCCTAACAAACACCCCCGGTCGTGCCAAGGAGTTTCCTATGCAGTCCCGTATGTCAGCCGCTTTCTCCTCGACCTCACGAAACAACGAATAGTTTCAAACCTGACCTGCTATCACCAAATCTGGCCACCCATCCACACGTTCAGGCCCCCGGTTATGGGTTGCACGTGGTGAGTTGGCTACCGTAACTCTCTCTTTATTTTGTTTCCTTTTCCTACGAGCAGTGGCCCTAAGGGCCTTGCTGCACTCGTTACTACTTGCACAAAAGACAAAACATATGGCGGTGTATGGTTCCATGTTCCAGCAGAAGATTCGTTCCTCTCTTTCTTTTGTTTCG
>BFEA01001067.1:141343-153743 GCA_003427395.1 Chara braunii
TCTCTCTCTCTCTCTCTCTCTCTCTCTCTCTCTCTCTCTCTCTCCCTCTCTCTCTCTCTATGTCTCTCTCTCTCTCTCTCTCCGCATTTGTAAAGTCTCATGATACATGCCACATCTACAATATTAGTCTCCTGATAGATGTCACAGAAATACATGGCGTACTAAGAGTTCGATCGCCCCTAAGTTCAAGTACAGTGCACTACTGCATCGCACATGCCTTCACGAACTCTGTATTACAGTCTTGCAATTGAAGTTTCTGTCTCTCGTTCTCTCCCTGATTCGCTGTCACGTGGTTTCACAAGAACTTCAAACTCGTAATCATCTTTAGTGATATTTGTGACACGAGCCGCATTGCTTTGTCTGCTGGTTGTTCCTGCGTGAAAGAATGCCACAACCTTTTCCGCAACCGATTTTGTGCGATTAAGCTTGAATATTGAAAAGCTCATTACGGTGTCGCGATCACGCACAGATGCCACAATATCCTGCTTAATTGATGCTAATTTCTAACTCTGCTCTGATGCTTTGCTTGTCTTCTTAGTCTGTTCAATTTCAGACTGCACAGCAAGTTCTACAAATGCCAGTTGTTGCAAGGTCACCCCGACCCCTCCATCATCCCTTCGCATCTGAAAAACTTTCTCTATCGCTGTCTTGAATGATTTCACACCCCATGGATCATTGCCCAGTTGTCTCCATGACTTGTTTGTCTGCATCTCTGCTCACATCTACGTTACCGAACGTACACGTACGGGGCCTTTTCGTACGAAACGTACAGATAATATTTGTACGGGAACCTGTACGCCCCCGTACGACCCGTCTGGAAAAAAAAAAAAAAAAAGTCATCCAAAAAATCCGAAATAAATATATGTGATGTAAAATCCCAAGACAAGCAACATTTACCTAAGCACCATCTGTAGATTCTTATTAGAATTGGAGAAACAAAATAAAAACAGTAAAAAAAAAATTTAAAAAGTCGTACGGGCCTTGAGTACGAGTAGCGTACTAGAAATGAGTACAACTTGTACTCGTACAGGGTGAGTACGAATCGCAACGTAGGCTCGCATGTTCTTGCGCACTTCCTGTTGGTGGTCCATTTCTGCACATCGCAAAACCAGTGTTTCAACTGCCATGTTATCTCTCCTCTCACCGTTGTCATGACTCTGTTACATTCCACCAGCAGTGACCGCACTCTTATGCTATTCACATACATACCGAGTCCCTCCTTCACATTTCTCCCTAACATGTTTGCTGCTGATTGCACAGATGCGAAGAAGTCGTCCTTCGAGGGGTACATTGTTGCATCCTTCACCGCAGTGAATGCATACGCCTTTGCGATTGAACGAAAAAAATTATCCTATGCTTTCTTAGGAAAATGTATATTGCCTATTTCGCTTATCTGCTCATGGTGTCCTCTCTTTCTCTGTATGTTTTACGGTTCCTCGACAATGTCGTCCCCTAGTAAGAGACAACGGACAGTCGTAAAAAGACAACAAACAACGTACATGGCCAGACAACACACGATTTTTGTAAATAGTTTTGTAATATTTCTTAACTCTCTTTGTGCATCATTCAAAGGACCACATATACGAGGTCTGACGTTGTGAACTACAGTTTTAAATGATGCACTTACGTTGTTGCGACGACGACCCCTTGCGCACCAACTGCTTGTTCGTCTCAAATTTCTCTCCTTCCCCTCGTCCAAGTGTTCCTCCACTTTCACGTTTTCTCTTCAAATTACTCCGTGATTTCTGGTTGTCCTCGTCATTGTTGTAGTATGAAGTTTCATCTTCTTCATCATTGTTCGCGTCACTGCTTACACTGTTGTTTTCCTGCTGTGCGCCACTACCCTCTTCTTCTTTTGAATCCCCTGTGGTCTCTGATTCACTGTCACCTCCCTCGTCGTCTGTTCTTGCATTTTCCTCTCTTTCAGAATGATAGGCGTCCTCCATGGACCGCTGCGATACGTCGTCTTCGGCTCGTGTGTTGCTTTCAACAACATCCGGCCCCCTCAAATCAATTGTTTCGATGTCTTTGTGAACTTTATTTACCCTTCGCTTCTTCTTTCGTTGTGTTCCTTCGTCGCGAACACATGCAAGTCCTTGACCTATGAAAAACTTTTTCTTTGGCGCTTTGGGTGGCTTGCTCTCGGGCCTTGCATGACCCTTTTTCGACTTTGGCGTCACAAGAGGTGATTCCTCCCATCCTTTCAATCTCTCTCTGTCTGTCCTTGTTGCAGGCACGACAACCAATGCACGCTCCCTGCAGATCTCATTCTCCAATCGCCTCTTTGATTTCTCGTTCCCGCTTCATCTGTGTCTCCACTTTGCTATCTTCGAGTCGGACTTTGATGACTTTCTCACGCCTGATTTTTTCTCATTACGATTGACGGATCTGCTTAGATCCTCGTACTTCGGCCTGGGAGCGATTATCACACTATACGACAAACATCATTTCAAAGACACGTGTTTTAGGCACCACGGAATCTCCATCATTTTCATATTTCCGCAACACACACCTTTTTAGATCCACACACACATACACGCTCACACACACACGCTCACACACACACACACACACGCACACACGCACACACACACGCGCACACACACACACACACACACACAGAACAAGAGAGACAGAGAAAGAGATAGAGATAGATAGATAGATAGATAGATAGATAGATAGATAGATAAATAGAGAGAGAGAGAGAGAGAGAGAGAGAGAGAGAGAGAGGGCCCAGGTATCAAATGTTGAAGTCTTACTATCATTTCCATCACTCACCAATTGTACGTCACCCTGTCCTTCACCATATATATATGTATATGTATATATACATGGCCGGATAATCTGGTCGGATTATCTGGCCGGACTATCGGGGACTAGGATTATCCGAAAATTCGGATGATTAAAAAAATGGCAAAAAAAAAAAAAAAAAAAAAAAAAAGTCATATTACGCATGCAAAATACAATAAAACTATGTTCCTATTTCATAAAAAGCTTGGTAAGTCATAGAAGGGTTGAAAGGGTGTAAGATAGGGAATGAAGGGGTTTAGAGGGGGGATGCTTGATTCGTTTTATAATTTTTTATCCAAATATTATTTATTTTTTTATTTTTTATTTTTATATTTTCATCTGTTGAGATATCAACAATGGCCTCAAGCCAAAAGTTGTTCGTATCGTTGATGTGAACAACATACTTTTTTTCCAGAAGTTTTTGAATTTTTTTTTTTTCGGTAAAAAAAAATGTTTTGCGGAGGGCCGAATTTTTCCATATCCGGAATTAATCCGGGATTTTCATCCGGATTGAAAATTCCGGATAAAATAATCTGCCGAATATTCGGATTTTCTACATAGTATATATATATATATATATATATATATATATATATATATATATATATATATATTCTCTCACAACATACAATTTATGAATGCAGTTCATCGTTGCCTTTTTCGATGAGCCCTCTGAATATTTCTGCTATCCTTTTTGAGGCGAGTACGTTGTAACCCTTCGCTTCGGCTGCTACTCTTGCGATGATGTCAATCGTTGATTGCCGAAATTGCTGAAAAGTTCTCTCGTGCACTATAACGTTCTCCACAATTTCGAGCACGTCCGTGGCAGAGGCGTTCTGATATGCCTTCTCTTTCGCAAGCTTGTCGATCAACACTGCTGATACGCAACACAAGTACACACCACAATCCTCTTTGTTGTTTTGTTGCGAGCATCTTGCATGCAAAAGTCCACGACCAAACATATCTCTGCAGGTGTTTCATGATGTGTCCATCTTCTCTTGAGTCAAATCATCTCTGTTGTAGTGGTGGCAGAGGTACTCGTACCCCAGAAATGTCCGCAATGCCTTCCATTGTTCACCTTTCTCCCTTCGATATGAGTCCACAAGTATGGCAACTGGCGGTCTGCTGTCAACAAAAAAATCCCCCACTTTCAACAGCACGAAAAACATCCAATGTTCCTCGTGGTTCACAGGAATGAGCACCACTGGATTTCTTCGCAGTTCGTCATAGAGTCCACTCAGTTTTTTCGAACGATTCCTTATACGCATCTCCCACTTTTTTTTCGCCACATTGATTTTTTTATGTGCGATGATAACTGCATGCCAGAAACTTGTGCGCACGTGCACAGGAGCACTATCATCATTTTCAACGTGCTGTTTATATATAGGCTGCAGATACATATTATTTATTGTGTCATTCAGCCACTTCCGGTTTTCCAACCGCATAATGTCCACTTCCATGACTGTTGCTTCGTGTGTTCTTGTTTTCTATGTGAACGGAAACAAACTGTTCTCATTCACCTCCGCGATAGCCCACGAGCTGTGTGAAGAGTCGTCAACATCTTCGCCGGCATCGCTTCGCTTCGACGGGTCTTCCGTTGTCACCTGCACCGAGTGGATATATCCTGTCGTCAATAGCGAGTACATCTCTTTAAACCAAGGGACCTTTCCGAGGTTTTCCCACCTCCTCTGCGACCTCTCCCTCGACCACGGTGCGGGCACATTTTGCAAGCACTTCTTGTCTCCCTCGCGTGTGACGAGGGTGGCATTCTTTCTGTCTATCATACTGGCCATGCTTCTCTCATGTCTAGTTCCACTGATCTCTTCGAACGCCATTTTCTCATTCTCAGTCGCCTTGTGAATGTGCATGTTCGCCTCCTGTTGGGAACGATTACCTGGTGACCTGCTTCGTTTCTCTGGCGGTTTCCTTGAATCCTTGTTCATGGACGATCCGACAGGCAGCGTCTTTGTTGTTTCCGACATCTTCCCTATGACACAAGTGTGTAACAATTTCATTTGCAGGGAATAAATGTTACTTCTTTGCGATGTTCAATGGTGACATGCAAACGTTGTAAAAAACAACCATTGTGAAAGAGAGAGAGTGAGAAAGAAGTTCACTGGTACGGGTTTTTTGGCTCATAAGGTGCCGGTTGCCGAAGCGACGGACACCCAATTGTGAATCTTTGGCCGCTTGTTTGAGAAACTATTGTACTGCCTTCTATATCGAAACGTGCATGCATAGTATGGAGGACTGATATGTTCATACGCTCTTCACTGATGCATTGCCTTCCGCCACATTCTACAACACATATTTGTTTAAGTAAAAACTGTCAGCACGTGGTTGTGCATGTACGGAAGATCCCCATTGCGGTTTTGCAAAACATGGAACTATATGAACGGTGTCTATTATGGTGTAAATAGAGATAACTCTCTTGTGATGTCGATTGCTGGTCTTCTCTCATTTTAATTTCTTACAACCTGTCACATGCTCTCTTTCACTGTCCACCTCCTTATACCACTGCACGAATCCGCACTTGTGCGGGTTCATCGCTTCTCCTGTTTGCACATTAATTACAAAAAACATTGTCAGTGACGCATACCCTGTTGATCCCTCATGTGCTCTTACAGCGATCACTATGGACTACCCTTCCATGGAACTCAGGTGATGCTCTGGCAGTTTGCACAACCGCTCCCCTGTTTGTGCCGACACCGGTTGAAGCGATGACCAATTGAGTTCTAGTGTGTATCCACGCATCTTCACTCGGGGAAGGACAATCATTTTCGCTTTTGTACGTGTTCAGTGCCGCTCGGAATTCGTCTTTGCACGGGGTGTAACGAAGTATCTTCTGCGCGCTGGCCGTCATGCCTGCCACACCATTGTCCAGTGTTGAATCATCAAGTGAGAACCACCGAAGTTGGAGTGTCGTTGTGTCGCGTGCAGCCAGCGTGTTCAATCCGGTCGTTGAGCATTCTATGATAGACGACCAATTCTCCGTCGGCCTTCTTCTGCGTCTCCTTACCAAATCATATTCCTCCTGTAACGCGAGCGATCGCCGAACGTGGTTCACCATTTGGGATGCGGCCTTGCGTTTATTGGACGACTGGTACGGGTGTTTGCAAAACTTTTTGTGGTGGTGATCCCACACATCAGCGGCGAATGTGTCTGGTAGACCTGATCGTTCTATGCATGATCTGAAATGGAGAAGATCGTGCCGTTTATGAATTTTCCACACGGACGTTTGACATTCTCTCATTTGCATTTTCAAACTCGTCATGAAATCGGTGACCAGTGTATCACACTTGTCGAGTGATGCACTGTTGTGAGTTGTGTTCCGAAATAAACATATGTACAGTTTCATAAGCTTACCGAAACAACTAGTCATTCCTCTCCCTGCCCTGGTGGGAATAATATTATGTACAATAAATACGCACACGGTCATCACAGACCGATTTTGCTTAGCTTTAAACCGTCCCTCTCGAGAAAAAAAGTCGCTGCATGTTGCAACGGGCAACACAAGTTGTGGAAACGTCCGATTGCATCTTTCGCTTATGAATTGCAGTCAGGCATCGAGTTTCTTCAATATGGAGGTTTGTGGAACATGGGTCAACTTCTCGAATGCAGCCGTTCTAAATGCATCTATCATGTACAAGAATATGCCGTGTTCTATTGTGTGCATACGGTCTGGTTGCAAAGCCATGTGGTAGTCCAACAGTGGATCGTCTCCGACCGGACCCCTGTAGAACCTCTACAGACCATTGTGTTGGACATGATTATGCATGTTTAGATCCATCAACTGCGCTTTTGCCGGCTGACTAATGTTTGTCTCGTCAGTGTTGAACGCATCGGATTCCCCTATTAGCTGTTTTTCCAAAGTTTCAGACCGCCTACAGTTGTTGAAATCAGCAACCACATCAAAGTTGCTTCTTGCCACCGTGCATGTCGGACACACTCCAAATTTTACATTTGTCAACGCGCATCTCTCCGGATAGTCTTGTATGTAGTTGAGAAAGGAAGGATGCACAATTATCTCACCAAAGTGTTCGCTATGAATAACTATGCCCTCATGCGATGCATCCTTTGCGGACTGCAACACAATGGAGAGTGCCTTATATAATATTTGCGCTTTCCGTCTTTTGAATGTCATTGACTGCAAACCCCACCCCTTGTCGCGAGGCCTGTGGTGAAGCAGAGAGAGGTATGCAAGAAGTGTTGCGTCCTCAGCACGATCTGCGATGGACATCATCAGAGGGTATGCTGTTTGTTTCTGTCGTTCGTCCACATGTGTTTTGTCAGAATACAAGCAGAACGACATAACGTAACGTGTTTTGCCATCCCTATCGAAACCCTTGCCTGCTCTCACGAGTGTCTGCACGTGGTAGCTCAAACTTCCATTGCGGGCAGTAGATATGCAGTGATTATGTGAAGGTGGGGGCACTTCTAAGTCAAACACCGTTTCCACATTCTTTGTCGCTGCCACGAACAACGACATGAAGCTTGCACGCCAATCGCGCCACCACAACATGGCATGCGCTTCTAACGGCCAGTCGTCGCTTCTAAGGTCGATTTCCTGCCAACCATTCACCGCGGCTTTGGTGCTTGCCCAGTGTAAACATTCGCGGTTGTTACGATACATTATGTCATGTGCCTTAAATCTAGGATCTCTAAGTACTGACAGAAGAGCATCGATATCGTTCTAAGACATGCCGACACCACCCCTCGCGGACAACATGACCGCGGTTAGTCTTCGCGACGTGTCGAAAGTCAGAGCACCCCTCGGTTCTTCTTCTTCGGATGGTGCATTTCCTTCTTCGTTACACAGTGCTTCGAATGCGCTATTCTCCGGCATGTCAACATTCATGGGAACATTATGTTTCAAACGTTTGTCGTTCATCCTTTCAGTTTCATCTACTGGAGTCCGATGCAATGTGACAGATGGACATGCCCTTGCTCGATGCGAGTTCAACGTTCGTAACGAGTTGAAAGGGCAACCACAGTCGTACATCATACATGCACCGTCCATACTTTTATTTTTTTTGTTCTCGCAGCAGATGCGCTTTACATCCCATGCGAACGACCTGCACTTATGTTCTTGGGGCCTGTAACATTTTTCAAAGGATGACGCATATTTGTGTTCCGATCCTCATATGCACAACAACAATAGGACAATATGTTCATATCAACTTCATCAGCAACATGTTCAATGTTATTTTCTTTCAATGTTACGTTTTAATGACCGTTTCTGAAATCACGCGGGATTCATTCATATTGCTGATCATGAAAATGTGCTCAAGATTTGCTCAATTCATCTTCTGTTTCATTGCATCACTTGACAGTCGTGAAACTCTTCTTCTTTTTTCTTTCGTTCCTTCTTATTGCATTTTCCGTAGATATACACTGTTACTCACACACGCGCACACGCACACACACACACACACACACACACACACACACCTAGAGAGAGAGAGAGAGAGAGAGAGAGAGAGAGAGAGAGAGAGAGAGAAAGAGAGAGAGAGAGAGAGAGTGAACAATGCTTGTCTGCTAATTATTAACAGTGCATGTGCTAACGATAATGTTTGACATGAGTCTCTCACCGTGACACAAAGCGACTTGCTTGCGCCTCTCTCTCATAGACTCATACTACTCATATCTGATGCGCTTAGTCGGTGGTGGTGCCTTCTTGTCTGTCTCTACAACAGATTCCACGATAGTGTGTGTGATGTGTGCAATGTCAGGGCGAGGTTACCCATGAAAAATGGATAGGGCTGTTGACATTGCAGGATGTAATGTAGCACCACACAAAGTTGTCACTGCTCCGTGTATAAGGCAACTGAGGTTCTCTCCCCATGACATAGACGTCGACAACACAACTTGTCTGTTCACTAGCACAAACCAAGATTTCCCCACACGTGGCCATCGTTTGTCATTCTCGCACGCTTTCATCAGAGCGACAACCCACGCTCATTGGAGTCCGCCATCTGGTGCTGTATCCCTCTCCACGACCCGTATCAATGGATGGGGATCTGCAAACACACATGTCAACCTCAATATTGCATGACACCAACCTTTTGTCACTTGAGTGCCACCTGCCTCTATGTCCCAATAAGGATCATATTCCTCGCCATCCTCATCGCTGCTAACATCACTCCCACTGACTTCCAACGTTGCAGACGATTTGTCTGCATCTTCATCTTCGGCTTCTTGAGAATCCTCATCATCATTGRTGTTTTGTGCATCTTCAGTCGCAAACACTTGCTCCCCCAACGCGAATGCACTTCCTCTCGTAATGACCAGCCTGTGATTATGTCCTTTGCGCCAACCTTTCCTGGAGCTAAAGTTATCACTGATTGATTGACTGCGCAGATCGGCATCTCTGTATGCGCAGATGTCACGGTCCCTTGTGTTGTCCCTTGAGGTGGCGGCAAAGCATGTCTTGTCACCATTGTCCATACTTCTGTCCTCTTCCTTTGTCTCTCCACTTCTGAAGCCGCATGTCCAAGCTGTCGCAAGGCCGCCATTATTGTTCCTTCGCATAATGGTGTCCCCATCACCAGCTCGTCCCCCTCATTGTCCTTGCTGCATTCCACAACGTCTTGTCCTTCAATTGCTTGCTCTGTCACGTCGTGTAACACCTCGTGGATGACATTTTTGTCCTCTGAAGATTTCTTCATGAAATCCACCATTTAGCCCAGTAGAAAGTACTCTACACCATCTGCAACTATCGTTGGAAGATCATGAAAGTCTTTTGGGGTTGCTTCGATATGTCTTTTATCCTTGTCAACGATAAAATTTATACTCCGTTCAGCTTCATGTCATCCTTCGTCCCCCCTTGGATCACTCCTGCCCTTCTCGCCTGGAATTTCATTAGTTTTTTGAATTCGCTGGTCCCGTAAACACCTCCTTTCTGCTGCATCGACTTGTCAATGTCTGTATCCTCACACATCCAGTCCACGACTCCATTTAGGCTGTACGCAAATTCCTCTATCTGACTTCCACTACGCGCTGCTCTTGTTCGCTTCAGGCGGTCCAAAAGATGTAGTGTTATGGTTGCCTTGTCTCCATTCGCTGCAATCGTCCTATGGATGTCCAACTTGACATTGAAGTACGCAGGCTCTCTTTCCTTCAACATCTCTAGTTCAACGTTGGTATCATAGTGAACACCCCTCGTTGCATATTTCATCACCTGAGAGAGAGTTGACTGCACCTCTTCCGCCGACAAAGACATGCTGCTTGTTCTTCTCTGTTTGTTACGTCTGTCAGTACAAGGACACAATAACGTGGAAGACCTCAGTTGTGGACTTTGCCACGGCGTGAAATTTGAAGGACATCCAAACGGAAAACACACACGCACACCCAGACAAGCACGCGCACCTACACACAAACACACACACACACACACACACACGCTCACACACACGCTCACACACACGCACACGAAGGAACGAGATTCAAGCCTCTGAAACCATGTGTGATCTTCTTCGTATGGAGAAAAAAAAACAAAAGATGGCACACATTGAATGTTACCCGTGTCTGGGGACTCACATCATAGAAAGCCGATAATCCATCCAAACAAAAACAAAAATGGGACAAAAGGGACACAAAGATCTGAACAAGATCGCCCTCACATTCATCCCTGGCTAGAGAGCTTCATGTCCTCTAGTCTAACCCCCACTACCGAGGAAGCAAGGTTGTAGGCTGGTATTTCCAAAAACCCGAAACCGACGGCCAGATCAGCACTCGTACAAGGACAACTCAATCTGGCTACTGGTTTTGTGCCTTTGCCTAATGTCACCATGATGACATCACGGAAAAACACACACACACACACACTCACACATACACACACACACACACACACACACACACACACCCAATTCACAGATGCCCTATGACCTAAGCCACACCAATTGGTTCCTCCTCCACTGTCAACCTCACCGCCCAAAAAAAAAAAAAAAAAAAAAAAAAAATTCATCGGGCTTTTTTGAAATTGGTAACGCATTTCGATGTCACCCTGAGGTCCATGTGTAACATCCGTTGCTAACGAATTTCGATGTCACCCTGAGCTACTTTTCAGTCCATTTCGAAATTGGTAACGAATTTCGATGTCACCCTGGGGTCCATTTGTGCCCCGAGATTCAAAACTACCTTCGTCCATTTTGAAATTCGTTACAAATTTCGATGTCACCCTGAGGAAAAAATTGTTCAACGTCTTCAAGAGACTAACGATACACTAAAACAAGACTTGACATTATTTTCAGGAACCACGAGGCCATGTAGCTAGTGGCCGAAACACAGATCGCCACAGACCTGCTCTCACACCAAGAACAGAGGGTAACGAGAGAAAAGCATGACAAAAAAAAAAAAACCCGATAAGAAACAAAACTGTAACTGAGATGCGATTAAAAAACAAGAACAAATCCAAAAACATAGTGTAAAATAAGGCATGCATGAAAGCAGAAGATGTAGTACAGACACACGTGCCTGCTGTCAAGCACCAACTATGAAACAACCCATGTTACCATCAACTCCTTTTCACTCTACACAATCACCGTTTGTCTATCTCAAAAACCCGCGTTTGTGTCTCATCCACCGACATCATATCTAAACAGACTCAATAGTGATCCTTTCTCTCCCAACCACTGACATCATATCCGTGCATGCCTTGGGTCCTCAACACCTCAATAAATCAATGTCTTGTCTCATGTAGAGATACCATAGACCAAAGAGCTAGTAAGATCCATTCCGTACACAAATACTACAATCACACATGTGTGGAGGTTTACATACCGTTGTCTATTGGGAGCACATGATAAGTATGGTGATGACAGTCGCGTTTTTCATATACCCTTTTTTTTTGCTCGCATTTCCTTTGTGGGGCATACCTTTCCTCTTTGACGTGCCCGTCTTATCCGATGAGCGACCCGCTGCCCTTTCCTCCCTCCTCCTTGCCCTCTCTCCTTCTGCCCTTCTCTCATCCTCGACGCCTTTCAAAAACACGGTCCACCGTGGTTTCCATAGCGCATCAGAGAGCCTCATGTCCTTCACGTTTATTGTCATCCTCTTCGCGTGGATCGCGAGCTCATTTGTATTCCCCATGAGATGCATCAGGTATGCTTCAACAGCCTCCAGGAGTGCATGCATTCCAACCAGCTCGAACCTGATCCCACGTCCAGGTGCCACATCTTTGTTAACAATCTCCCGTACAAGCCTCAAGAATGACGTGAAAGGCAAGCAAAGATGAATAGTGCATTGCAGATGGAGGATTTCTGCTTATGTAGCCTGCCCAGGACGTCGTCGCCGCTTTGCAACCCCGACTTCTTGCTTGGTTGTGACCTTTGTGTCCCCCACAGCTGGTGCTTTGCCCTGGGCTTTCGACACACCGCACTTCTGCTTCTTCGTCTTCTTCCTCATCACGTCGTCTGACCTTGCAGATGGTTCTGCACCCCCCATTCTTTATTTTAACCTCGCAGATGGTTTTGCACCCCCCATTCCCTGTTCTAACCTCGTAGATGGTTCTACACCCCCCATTTCCCTGTTCTAACCTTGCAGATGGTTCTACACCCCCCATTCCCTGTTCTAACCTCGCAGATGGTTCTACACCCCCCATTCCCTG
>BFEA01001067.1:155873-169216 GCA_003427395.1 Chara braunii
AGAGAGAGAGAGAGAGAGAGAGAGAGAGAGAGAGAGAGAGAGAGAGAGAGAGAGAGAGAGAAAGAGAGAGAGAGAGAGAGATGAAATGACCCTCAATACCATACTGAATTCCGGGGATGTAACACGACGCTGTGTGGCAAATCGGTAGCTGGAAATAAACGGCGGCTGACGTGAAGGTGAACACACCATCGTGGGCGTGAAGACACCATTGGGGACGTGAAAACACCATTGGGGACGGTTGGCTAGTGCGTGTCATTTGTACACACACAAAACGGTAAGACACAACACTTGGCCTTGAATTCAATATGAACAGGCTCCCAGAATTCAATATGAACAGACTCCCAGAATTCAATATGAACAGGCTCCCAGAATTCAATATGAACAGGCTCCCAGTATTTATAATATTTCGGATCCCTTAAGCTCTCACGATCGGTGACCCAGAAGGGCGCTTCTATAATGATCTCTTATTCGGCGGACACATATTTCTTATAGTGAAGCAAGGCCGAGATCGACTCATGCAGATGCGCGCGTATATCGCGATTCCGCTTTTTGGATTGTTGTCATACACGAGCGTGCAGATGAGCGGGAATGGCTCGGAACTTGTCCTTCCCCGCCGGCGAGTCCGTGGTGAGCGGTCCTGTTGGCGTATCGATCCTATCTCGCATGCATGCAACCACCCTTCTTTGCAGACATTGTCATTCCGGGTGAGATCCAACCATTACACGTGTATCCATGCCATCGGGTAACAGAAGAAAGGAAAAGGAGCAACCGCTCAGGCGTCGAGGACCAACACATCACAACATTTCCGGGGTCACACAAAAATTAAAGGCTGGCAATCGAACAAAAACATGCACGATGAACATATCCAACCTGATTGGAGTTATCGCGCAGTGCAGATGGATACTAGAAAGTGACGAAAGTTGGATTAAGCTAGCCTCACTGAGTAAATCAAAATGGGAGAGTCAAAATACGATTTGAGAAGGGGTGGGAGAAGGGCGCAAGTTCATTCGACAACACATAAGAAACATAAAATCCACGGCGATTCACTAAGACATCCGAAATTGCTGCAACAAAATTGGCCAATGTTGGAATAAAAAATTATACAGAACGTTGGAAGAAAGACACCATCTCACGTACATTTGTTCTTTCTCTCTTTCCCTCTCTCTCTCTACCACTCCCGACGGGGGCAGTCCGTTGCCTCGCGTCAACACAGAGTTATCACCCCACTTGGTAAGAATATGCGAGCCAGGTTCGCCCGTGCTCCACAGTCCGTCGCGGCCCACAAGTCAACCCCGCATACTCGGCACCAGCTTGTCGGATCGCCCAACTCCTATGTGTCTTTTTAACGGGGAACAGGGGAACTAAACTCCCATTGAATCCCGTTAAATTCAAAAAAATCCCGTTG
The DNA here is from genome assembly GCA_003427395.1 of Chara braunii. Classification (NCBI taxonomy): domain Eukaryota; kingdom Viridiplantae; phylum Streptophyta; class Charophyceae; order Charales; family Characeae; genus Chara; species Chara braunii. The sequence goes on from BFEA01001067.1 coordinate 157,279, forward strand.
AATTGCGTTAAACGCAAAAATGGGCCACTCCCACGCTTTTCGGGAAAACGGAATTGATGCGCAAGGTTCGGAACACGTGGCCCTAAGCAAAAAAAAGAAAAAACAACAACAACAACAACAACAACAACAATCCCTGAAGCACCTCTTAAGCCACCAAATTAGACCAACACCGACCGGCCTGCCACCCGCCACCCGCCACTCACTAACCCCCCGACACCGGTCCCCAAACCTACCCGGAAGCCCTCTAAGCCATCCGCCCCCACATCCCTTAACCCCCAACGCCCCAGTTATGTGTGTGTAGGTGTGTTGTGTGTGCGCATATGTGTATATGTGTGTGCCTGTGCGTGAGAGTGTGTTTGTGCATGAATATGAATGTATGTGCGTGTGTTTGTGTATGTGTGTGTTTGTAAGTGTGTGTGTGTGTATGTGCATGCATGATTGTTGGTGTGTGTTCATGGTTTCCCTTTTGAGGGATAGAGTTTTTTCCCGTTGAAAACTGGGGGCGGGCGATTTGGGTCTGCTTTTTTTTTTTTTCTCTTCTACTGGATCTTCCCAGAAATACAGTATCCAAGCATTCTGCTGTTTGTTACCAAGTAACGAAATCTAGAACGGACTGTCATGCCTCTTTGGTAGGGCTTGCTAAGAAAAAAAAAAAAAACGTACTTACCTTTGCCACGAGAGTTGTGGACTCCACTCTGCCCAAATGTGCAAAATGAGCATGAATCAGGTAGAACATAGGTAGATACACTGCTAGTAGTTTAGAGCTTGAAATGCCATTTTTCCTCGCGAGTGGGGCGGCACAACCCTCACTAGCTTGCTATTCGTTTTTCAGTTTTTTTTTTTCTTCTTTTTTTTCCCTCTTGTGATCCAAGAATCTGGGCTCCGTCTAGCGCCCTAGCTCAGTTGATTAGGCACGCAAGTGACATTCAGAAGGTCGTGGGTTCAATCCCCGCCTATGGAACTCTCGATGCCAACCAACCGAGATAGTCAGTTGGATCCTCCCAGTCTATATCAGTAAGGTCTTCAGCCAACATGACTGGGAGGCACCCTCTGTCCCTACTATCCTACCTCAGTGTGACCAGCATTGAGGACCATCACCCTACCAGTACTGAGGGCAACTTGGACCACACTGAAGTGACAAGCACCAGGGTTGGGCCAACCTCCCAACCCTAATAGAAGCGGAGGCGGACGAACCATGCCGTACGGGAACTTCGGACGCCAGACTCATGCAATCTACTACAGGCCCAATTCTGTATGTGTGTGTCTTTTTTTTTATTTTAAATACACGAAGTTCTAAAAAAAAATAAAAAATTTTGAAAGATCTACAACCCTATATTTTTTATTTGTTTTTCTGTTTTTGTTTTATCCCTTAAAAAAATTGTGTGAAACCCTAGGCTACCAGTTGTCTGATGGCAGGACGTCCTGGGCGGACAGTCAGGAGGGTCACGGACGTCCGGGCCCGAACAACTCCATTTTTAACAATGAAAAACACGAAAAAAATAAAAAAAAGAGGTTTTTAGTTTATTTTATTTTTTATTTTAAAATTGGCAGCGAATTTGGATATGATTTCTGGGCAAACGTTGTTCAGTTTATTGTTTTGTACAACATACTTTTTTTCCAGATTTTTCTGAGGACTTTTTTTTTTTTTTTTTTTTTTTTTTTTTTTTTCAGGCTCGGACATACTGCCCGGGGAGGACGTCCGCCCAGTTGTCCGATCGGACAACCCCGGACGGTCAGGGGGGTCCCAGACGTCCGATCAGGTAGCCTAGGTGAAACCCAAACAAAAAACACTCATCTCATTTTAGTTTTTTTTTTTTCATTGTGTGTTTATGTTTGTAATTTTTATAAAATATATTTAAACCTAGGTTGTTTTACCGGACGTTAGGGACCCCTGGGTTGTCCGACCGGACGTCTGGTCGGACGTCGGACGGTCTCGGACCGGACAAGGGCTGTCCGACCTAACGCAAAAAAAAATAAAAAATAAAAAATAAATTAAAAAAAATCATGTGGCTTCTACCTTGCATAAGGTGTATGCCACCAAACTTTTGGCTCAGTTGAGCCAGTAGAAAAAAAAATAAAAATCTTCAAAATCCCCGCCTATACCCCTCCTATCCCCACCAAAACCCCTCGTTCCCCCCCTTCCCACCCCAAATAGCACCCTATCACCAAATGCTCAGAAAATTCAGAATTTTTTTATGGGAGGTCTCTATGGNTAATGTAGTTGTCCAGGATCCCGGATAACCCGCCTACCAGACGGTTGGGGGAGACGTCCGGCCATCGGACGACTGGTAACCTAGATTCAAACATAAAAAAATAAAAATAAAAATATAGGGTTGTATTCCTCAAAAAAACCTACAACCCTTTTTTTTTTTTTTTTTGGATAATTTTTAGCCCAGGAAACAAATCATCGCGGACCCTGTTAATTCGCATCGAACGCGAGTTTGAACGGGAGTTTAACGTGAATTCAACGCACAACGAATTTCTCAACGCGGAACCCACGTTCAATTCAAAATCGGACACACAGGCCAACTCTCTCGCCTACTTACCTCCTAAGCTGACTCGTTGGCCGATCCTCACTAACCGCGCTAACCTCCAAAAATTCATAGAGAGCAAACTAATTGTGCTTGCGAAATTTATAGCATGCATGCTTGCGCGATAAACCTGGGATTATGCCTAAGTGAGAGAAAGGGGAAGAGAAAGAAGTGCCTACGTCTATATGGCCAAACCGCGGCGTGGGGGACGCAGCCAGACTCCACGCATCGATCCGGTCATGCAGTCGCTTAGGCCAATTAGAATAGAGGACGGGGTATGCACGATAGAGAGGGAGAAGGCGGGGAAACACGAGAGAATCAAGGAGTACAGTTACAATCGCGCCCGCCAAAAATTACAGTTACCCGCAGGATTAAGGGCGCGATAGAGTCAGAGCCTAGTCCCCACCGTGGTGAGAGGTGAGAAAACAAGAAGCGCGGCGCAACAAGATTTTAGAGTACCTAAATTCCTAGTCTAAATCCTATTTGCAAAAAGAAATTCCGAAAAGACAAAGAAACAATTTCGAGAACCCGTGGGCCGTGGGGGCTCGACATCAGTTGTAAATTTGAAAAACGATATTCTCGTGCGCTGATCGCGCTAAAATTCTCATTTCCAACAACAAAACCAGAAAGAAGTTATGGCAATCGTTATTTATCACGCTCGTTAAGGTGCGGTCACCCAATCTTCTGCGCAGGATTTTCACGACTCAGGTCCGAAAAGCCAAACAGAAAGAAGCGAGGGTATCCATGCAACTTGACCAGCCGACCCATATACATGCACTCCACCCGACCAACCAGTCCCCAACCCCCGAAGTGGCTTCGCGCAGAAAGTCGCACGATTACAAAAAATAGGTCGTCACATATGTGACGCCCAGGGGGTTCCAATCTTGAGCAAGCTCCTGCTTTCTCTCTCATCGGGCGTCGACCCGTGATCCAAGGATCGACGTGGAGCTTGCATATGCCACTTACCGTAAGATCCGAGTGTGGAAGTCATTCATCGTCCGTGTGTCCGAAACTCGATTCAACGGGGGTTTCCTATTGAAAGGTTCAACGGTCGTTGACCCCCATTACAACGCCGCACTACACCGCGTTAGAATGGGGTACAACGCGGCCCGCGAAAATCGCTTTCGCTGGCAAAGAATAATAAAAAAGAAAACAAAAAAAAAATGGGGGTGTAAATTGTTTTGCGCTCTACATCCCCATATTTTTATTTTTATTTTTTTAGCATTTAAATTATTTTTAAAAAATAAAAAACCTAACCGGACTCAAAACACATCGATTTTTTTTCTTTTTTTTACATGTATTACCCGAAAAAGTAAGGAGATCTTGGTTCCCCTCCTCCTCTCCTTAAACCACCATTACGTGGCCCAACTATTGAAGTCGAGCCTGAATATGCCCTGCGGGGCCTGCGCGCCGATTTTTGCCAAGCCTGCCAGGGGCGGAAACCAGCATGGGACATTTGATGCTTGGCACAAGTACCACCCTTATTCTGGACCTGCTGCCAGCAACTGGAATGTAAAGCGACTATAGTTTTCTTGTTTCCACTCATGTACATGAAAATGGCCTGGCCAGAAGTGCATCTTGATCCATCTGGAAAGATCTCGTTGAATGCGGAAAGATCTCGTTCATTGCTCCCCGCCGCGTCTGGCGGGGAGCAGAATCACAAACAACCAAGAATCTTGAAAAGGAAAAAAAAAAAAAAAAAAAAAAAAAAAACAAAGGGGAAAAAAGGTACCAAGCTCTGAACGTGATTGCCCTCAGATACATCCGCTGCTGAAGCGAAGTGCAGACAAATACATTCTGGAAAGTGCTACGTCAAGTGAAGCCCTAGAATTGAAACGGTTGGCACGCATTGAATGTTCCCCGTCTCTCACGGGGAGCAGAAGCACAAACAGCTGTGATACTGCTTCCAAAAAAACAAAAACAAAAAGAATACAAAAAAAACAAAAAAACAAAAAGGGCAGAAGAGGTACCAAGCTCTGAACGTGAATGCCCTCAAATATATCCTTTGCTGCACCGAAGTGCAGCCAGATACATTCTGGAAAGTGCTATGTTACAGTGAAGCTGTGGACTTGGAACCGTTGGCAAGCATTGATGCTCCCCATGTCTCACTGGGAGCAGAAACACAAACAGTCGAGATACTGCTTCCAAAAAAAAAAACGAAGGGCAAAAGAGATACCAACCCCTGAGATTCATCCACTGTGCCCACAAGTACCGTCGGATACATTCTAAAAAATGCTAACCTTACACGGTTGGAGGACACTCATGAAAAACTCTTTTTCTTCCAAAAGAAAAAAAAAAAAAAAAGGCAACGATTTGTTTTTTTTTTCTTCTCGTGTTGTAGTTCTTTTTCTTCTCTTTTCCCCATAGCACAGCACCAGCACTAGGATATTGTACAGTCCATTTGCCCCGTTGTTGTGGGCCCACGCACGTCATCCTCCATTGCACTGCTGGGCCTTCCCCAACCCCGAAAAATGCGGCGCGTTAACGGGGAAGGCCCGCTGCCTATGTATGGGCCAAGTACTGGTGGTTTAACACTAGGCTTGGTGCACTGAAACGGAGGAACTCTGACAACTGTGTTTGGATCCTTGGCATCAAACTCCTTTCCTTCGTTGGGCAATGAATGCATTTGGCCATCCACGTTGTCCCTGTCCATTTTACAAATGGTGACCTCATGTCCCCTCACCACGGGGAGTACCCCTTTTTCACAGAGACATTCACTCCGACTGTTCCAGACATGTTTCATTTCTCCAAGTTACGTTATAAAAAATAAGGAGAAAAGTTGTTTCTAGCGTTTTTTTTTTTTTTTTTTTTTTTTTYTAATTTATTAATGTCGAAATAGCGTCACACACTTGAGTTTTCTGAACTCAACAACGGTAGGTGGAACCAGACCCCGAGACTTTGTAGTTAGAGGTTAAAAAAAAAAATAAAAAATAAATAAAAAATAAAAATAAATCGACAGGATTCAACGGGATTCAATGGGGATTCAACGAGATTCAACGGGATTCAACGGGGATTCAACAAGGATTCAACAGGATTCAACGGGATGAAATTGTTTTTTGCTCCACGCGCTTCCAGCGACGTGTCCGAGGCCCAATGCGCTCTCCCCGTTGAACAGTATTCAACAGGGAGGGTCCGTTGTACTATTAAACGGAGATTCAACTAGGCCCCGAGGGCTATTGAACGGGTACAACGACGTTGAAACTCTTCCATTGCACGTTGAATAGACACATAGTCCATCGTGGCATCCGTGCGCTCAATCCTGAACGTTACCCGGGAAAGGCAATCAAATGACGGGCGGAGGTGGTGGTGGATGGACTTGCAGAAGGGGAGGCATGAAACGACGGATCTCTCTGTTGCCAGTGGGGAGCGAGAAATAGTAGACAATGTGATGGATACCGGGAAAGTGCGGGTGTCAACTCTAGTGAGGGAGGGAGACGAGGTAGTTATGGTAGAGAGTGTAGAGGGTGCGGCGGATGGCAGTATGGAAATCTTCATAGTCTTCGCACGCGGGGATTGTGCCCGCGATCATGCAATAAAGCTCTATATTATTAAATTCTTGCTAATCTACGCTAAAGAGAAGGGCGTGGAGGGGGAAAGAGGTGACGAGTGAGCGAGTGGTAGCATGTGGGAAGATAGTGACCAGGAGGGGGGTGGAGTAGAGATGGTGGAAGAGGGAAAGCGGGAAGGTGTGCCATCCATTAGGGAATGGGGGTCAGCCTATGAGCTGCTAAAGGGTGAGGAAGTCACAGGGACAACGGGATAATGATGGGGGACGAAGCCCGAGCGCCTGCATCTCGACGTAGGCGAAGGTTGGGCCGTGGAGAGGATTGAGTTAACGATCCACTTCTTCGGCGGCGTCGACTTCCCGATCCCTATGTAGTGGTGCCTCTATTTCTCTCGATCTCCTCCTGTGGCGGCTCTGGATGGAGCGTCAGATCGCCCTGCTGGAGTTGGGGTGGCCGCCCCTCTAATTCCTCGATCGGCCGCTTGCCTTCCGCCGCTGCCCGTCTTCTCTGCGCCACGGCCTGAGAGTCTTTCTCCTCTCTTCTCAGCTCGGTAGGACCACTCGATTCACCCGATCTGCGCTCTTCCTCCTCAGACTCCTCCCGTTCCGAGTTGGCCTCTTCAGACTCGACATCCTCTGATTCGTGATAATCAGGATCGTCCGACCCAGCCTCTGATTCTTCCTCTTCATACGTTTCCTCTCCTTCCGAGTACTAAAGTTGATCGTCCTCCTGGATCTCTTCGTCGGCTGCTTCTTCTTCCTCTTCTTCGACTTCCTCGCTGGTTTCTCCTACGTTCACTCGCTGGATGAGAGGGTCCCAAAAGGAGAGATCAGTGACGTTGATAACCAGGTAAGCGCCCTCGGAGGGATAGTAGCAATTATCCCCGTCAAGCTTCGTGCATCTAGACCACACGAGATGGGGGACCAAGGTACGAGCGAGCGTGGCCATCCCCGACCTTTTGTCGCAGCGCGAGAGCATCTCCAAAGGTAGATCGTCCAGCACCTGGGCCAAAAACACCAGCAACTCGTCCGTAATCGAATCAATGTGGTCGTTTCGCATTTCCTCGAACAGGATCCCTAGAAGCTCTCCCTCCGTGTTCGTTCTCTAGGCCTGGATGATCAATAACTCCACCTCGTTGTCCGGGATCTCATCCTGCTCGCTCTTGTCAACAGGCTCCACCCAATGGAGGACGACTTGGAGGAAGCAGAAGTTGAGTGCCACGTAAGCGTGCCACCACTGTGCCCACTTGGCCGCGTCCAGAATCGGCACGTCCAACTGCCTAATTCTGAAGGATAGAGCGGGTCCATAGTAGACTGCCAAAACGTAGGAGTATCGGATGGAAGGCCGAACGTGGAGAGGCGGTAACGGTTCATTGAGGCCGGGCGAAAGGACGAAGCTCCGGAAGGAGGACCTCTGGCACGGTGGAGGAGACCCGAAGCTGGAGATCGATATCGTTGGTTGTCACGATGCGATCGCTCGGCCGAGCTAGTAATCGCACCCATGCAGTCGTGATGTCCGTTGCCCACCCCGCAACTGCCGAAGATCTCGGTTACTGTATGCCTGACCTGATGCAGCGTCGTGATGTTGCCTGTAACGACGACAATGACGGACACATGGTTCTCGCCAAGTGGAGACAAGCGTAGAAAGGCCGACACCTCGGCCAATACACGTGCCGCCTCGGACTTCGTGAATCGGAACTCCGCCATTGCGTGGATGGCCGCTGTACTAAAGAAAGCCTTGAATCAAAGGAGATCTGGACTCAGTCGAGGACGCTGTACTTGCCGGATTGCAGAGATGGCTCCCCCGGGTACGATTAGCCGCTCGCTGATGACTTGTTCGGTGGAAAAACTCATGGCGATGGCGAGGGAGATGAGGGTTGAGAAGAAGAGGAATCAAGCTGGTCGAGATGGTCGTCTTCCTCCCCGTTGTCGAGGGACGACGTGGATGATGGATGAGAAGGGGAAGATGGGAGAGGGCGAAGGTAGGATACGTGTGGAATGATCGGGCGAGCCGATCGACTTCCCGACACCTCTGGCGCGAGGCGCACCGTGTTCATTCCACTAAGACCGAGCTCGACTACGCGAAATCGCCCGAAGAATCGTGGCGCTAGCTTACACTGGCGAGCACATTTCCTCACCTGCACTATGTCCCCTAACTTATACTGGGCCGAGGTCTAGCGTTCCCATTTCGGGCCCGGTAACTCCGGATCTGTCCTCCGTGGGCCATTTCAGTCATTCTTTGTCTTTTTCGGGCTAGCCGGGGCAGGGCCTTTTCCATTAATTCCAGGTGGCATTGAGCCTTATCTTTGACCGTCGCTCTAGTGGCCCATCGTGGAAAGGTCGTTTCATCATTTAGGCTCGGTAGGGCTACACAGGCCACACTATTGGTCCGTAATTGGAAAGGGGTCAGACCGGTAGACTCGTGGGTTGTCCCTCGATGAATAGCTAGGATGTGGTCGACGATATCGGGCCAAGGCCTTGTATCTTTTGCCACGAGCTTACGCCGTAATCCTGTCTTGATTACCCAGTCGGCGTTTTCTACCAGTCCGTTCGATTGTGACATATGGGGAGCAGTATTGCGGACTGAGACACCGTGTAGGACCAGACTCCTCAAGACTTCCCCTTGGAATTCTGACCCATTGTCTGTTAAGATTTCCTCTGTGTCCTGATGCATCCCAAGAAAACAGTTTACATACCATGCGATTTCCGCCGCTTCTCGCGTCTTACAAGGATACGCCTCAATCAATTTCGAAAAGTGATCCACAAACACCAAAAAAAGTGAATATTCACAGCTATTTGGTCTTGGGGGCACGACAATATCTGTAGTATCCATGCTGACCCTTTGGAACGGCCGTTCAACTATAGTGGGCGCAGTCGATCTAGGCGGCTGAATCAACGCTTCGCCGGCGGCATAGATGGGATAGTTTCGGACGATGAATTTAACATCGTCGCGAATATTTGACCAATACCATTCGTTCTTATTGATCGCCGCCTCTCTGATCCGGACGGCGAAGTGAGCTGCAGTTTCCTCGTGGTCCGACTTAACCCAGTCATACCTCATGAACGAATAAGGTACACACATTCAAATCTCACTACCATCCGTCTTTCGCTTTGTTAAACGTCCCTCATTCCAATTGTAGTCCAGTGCCCTCTCATTGGCCCTCCTCCAGTCCTCCTTAGTGAAGTCTTGGAGGGAGTTCCCAACCACTGTAGCTATCAAGATGACATTTGTCCATACCTCGGCCCTTCTAAATCGTCAGGTCTTTTCCAACCCTTCCGACGTGGCTTCGAGAAATCAAGCTTCCGTCGGAATTTTATCAGTGCGGCACAAGGAACATAACCAGGATTTAGTCGTATTTCTATACTGGATGCAGGAACCGTGAGCTCGGGAGACACACCGCTGACAGTCTACTTACTCGACATATCCCTCCCTAGTGTCGTAACCCCGTTCACCGTTCACGGGGTCTGTGGACGGAGACCGGTTATGGAGTTCATGGAGTTCACGACACGGGAGTTCATGACGTTCACGGAGAGCGGGATCGTTTTTTTTTTTTTTTTTTTGCTGAAGGGGTTGTTTTTTTTTTATAGAAGGGTGGGGGTCATCGGAGGGTAACCCCCCACATTGCTGAAGGGGGTTGTTTTTTTTTTATAGAAGGGTGGGGTTCTCGAATAATATTTTTTTAATTAAAAAAAAAAAAAAGCAACCAGCCAAAATAAGTTTTATCGTTTGTTATTTTGTACGTTATTTCAATTTTTTTTATTTTGTAGGTTATTTCGTGGTGCAATAAAGCACCAACTTCAAAAGGGTCCGTCTCACACACACACACACACACACACACACACACACACACACCTGTCTCTTATACACATCTAGATGTGTATAAGAGACAGGTTCTAACCTCGCAGATGGTTCTACACCCCCCATTCCCTGTTCTAACCTCGCAGATGGTTCTACACCCCCCATTCCCTGTTGTAACCTCGCAGATGGTTTTGCATCCCCCATTCCCTGTTCCGCATCACCACAACCTGCGCCATTCAAGTTTTCTTCATTTGGCCTCTCGACATCTTTGTCCCCAACTGGGCTCTCCGCCTCTGATGAAGAGTGTGTCTCCTTATCGTGCCCACTTCTTCGTTTCCAATCATTGCACATTGTTTGCAAGTCCTCCTCAGGCATGTACTGGATGTAACTCAACAGTCCATCTATCTATGTGACATGAAATGGAACGCCAAAAGGGTCTTTCATTATCATGTTGATATTTGCGCCACAGTCGTATGTCATGGGACATACAACTGGCAGTCACCTGAGAAGAGATGCACTCCTGTGTCTGCGACGAATTGCATCCAGACAGTTGTTTGGCGTGTTCGTTCTGGCATCGTCTTCATCCATGAAAACCGTGATAGACCACATCTCTTTGTCTGGATACGTGTCATATCCCACCATCACCATATGACGGTCCTCCGACCTTATTTTCGCCCAACATGTCGTTGCGTGTCCCATTAATGTTGTCTTGTCCTTCATCCGGGTGTTGCAAATGGAAACACGTGCAAGGACAACCAGAAATTGTCAATGTTCCAACAGTCCTCCATGTATCCAACCAATGGGAAACCAGTGACCAGAGTTCAACCTTGCCGCCATGGTCGCTTTGCCATCTGCTATGGCTGGATGCAAGACGCCTGGAATCCACTTAGCACTGTACCCGTATATGTGAGACGACACGTGTTCATGCAGTTTGCTAAAATCGATGACACTGTCTGCGATGTCATATTCCGACCGCAACACCTGCATTGTCATCATTGGGTCCCATATGTCGTAGCATTGTCCATAGTATGTAGCTTGTGTTTCCATAGACAACTCGTACCTCAAGCTCTCAGCCCCTCTGAAAACTTTGTCCTCCGACAACTCCATGCGCACAGGATGGGCAAGTGGTGGACAAAAGCCACCAGCATTATGACCATCATGTGTCATGGCATCCCTCTCCTATGCAGACACCTGTCTGCCAAAAAATCGACATCTGAACTCGCCATTGATGTACGTAGTCTTCCAATAATTTCTCATGAGATCACGCACAAGAATCTTACAATGACTATAACGAAAAGGAATCTGTGACGGCACCCACCTCCATTGCACATCCCTTCTAGGATCATTGACATCAGACACAACATTCATTCTTTCTGTGTCCTCTTCCATCAACCATGACTCACGGCAAACCACACCATCATACAAGAAATAATTGAGTCGTCAATCACCCGCCTCCCAGAGTTCATTCCACATGTCGAGTGAATGACGTGAGACATCTAACAGGGATGCACTGTCATTGAGCCTGATCAACCTGTCCAAAACTATGGCCGCAGTGACATTGCACCATGTCAGCTCCGTGGGTGGTTGATAAGGAATCCAACTTCCGCCACATTTGAAGGCTAAGCAATGCTTACCTCCAATGATGCCAGGTTGTATACAACCAGGTTCCCAATTGATAGCATACTGAAAACATTCCCCGGCATTCGTCCTTCGAACATTCTCGTTAGGCACAATGCATAACATACGGGAGTGCGATGTCCCGACATCTTGCCTGTTCGTCACTTCTTTATCAATCACGGTCGTGCTATGGCAATTGCGGCCTCTCCCAAGTTCATCATCATCTCGCATCACCATCTCTTCTGTCCCAACATCCAGTGTTCGCCCGTATGCCACACTCCATCTCCATCCCCCGTTCAAGTGCATTCGTGTGTGTCTGCTGCGCCATTGTCACATCAGCTCCCGCTATGGCTTCCACCATGTCTTATGTTCCGATGCCGATGGTCTCTCCGACTGCCGCGGTTGAAGCATTTAATCCATCCATCTAGTCCACGAGACATAACATGTTTTTGTGCGAAATCATTATTGCGAAAACTGTTGGGGGGG
>BFEA01001067.1:174222-181659 GCA_003427395.1 Chara braunii
CCACAAGCCCCTAATGAGGCTAGCGAAGAAGCCTCAAAAAGGCGAGCTAGGGTATTGGCAATGCGAACTTCCGCCATCCAAACGACCTTACATGAAGGCGCGATTTAGGCGGGTGTAAAAAATGGACCGACGGACCTGAATCCTCGAAGTGCGCCATTATCTGAACTTCTCAGAGAAAGAATTCGTATGGAACAGGATTTTCACAGTTGCCTTGATTACACTTTTGTACTAGCATCATCACAAATGCAAGGCTATGAGTGGTTGCACAAGAAAAGGGAAATGGCTTAAGGACCCTCTAGCGAGCTCCACAAACCCCGATTAACTCCAACGACAGGGTAAGCTCCTGTGCAGGCAATGCTAGATTCTGTAATATGAAGAGTGTGGATTTGCAGGTGAATGACACGAATGGCAGATTCCGCACTGAAACCTCAAAGCTCACTGGGTTGTAGTAGAAAAAAAATGACCATGGTTCAATGACCGTTTTGCAACCCCCACAAACCCCAATTCGACAAATCGACAAGGCGAGGTCATGTGCTGACAATGTCAACTTCTGCAGTCATAACGATGAACGTGTATCAACCATGCAAATTTGCACGCGGATTCCATGAATGACAAAAAAAGAACACGAACCGCGAAGTTTGCTGAGATCCGAACTTGCCAGCGACCGGATTCCAGTGAGTGTGGTTATTGCACTGCAGAAAGGTCATCCTGTACTCGTGGTAGATTAAAGAAGAACATGGCCCTAGGCCCCTTCAACAACCCCCATAAACCCCGATTCAGCTAATCCTCAAGGCGAGCTCGTGTGCTGGGAACGAGAACTTCCCGTTGTGGACAGATCACGTCAGGCGGCCAGGGACGATTCACCAGCGATTGCAGTGCTTGGGCATTCGAATATGAACGATCTTCCACTCCAAGAACAGGGCTGTTGGACCCCTCAGCAGACCCCATAAACCGCTGGTCGGGTTTTGAAAACTGGTGAGCTCGTCTGCTGGTAATGAAAACATATGTGTGTGATTGAAGGAAGAAGAAAAAGTGAGATTGGAGGCGGGTGCACCGAGCGATCTAACCGAATGCGATTCATGAAGTCACTGAAGTGCGTCTGGATCCGGACTTGCCAGAGACAGGACCCAAAGCACTGAACCAATTCTCAATGTCTTCGAATTTGCGCTGATGGAAATTCCAATTCATTGCACGCAGTCGAAATTGGCAGAGTATGCGCTCGGTTTATAAGGGGGTGAGGAGGGCTCCATTACCAAATTCCATATACGATTTTCACAAATCATATACAACGGAACCGGCGTGCGTCGTGCTGAAGAAAAAAAAGAAAAACTGTCAAACGCGGCCTGCACGGATCTATAGGCTGGAGATCCTAACATGAAGTTCACGGGGATCCAAATTTGTCAGAGATGGGGTACCTGGTGGTCAAGTCCTACGTCCCCTATAAGGTAAGTAGCATTTCTGAATATCATGCGGGCCTGAATTAATCCGGTATATCCGGCCGGAAAAAGGCCCCCGGATATTACCAGAAAAACATTTTCCGGGGGCTGCGCAAAATATGCGCGAGGTCTGGGAAATGATTTAGGGTTTGTGGCGGGGTAGAAGGTGGCAGCCCAAACACCCTCCCGCTCTCGGATTGTCACGGGGCCCTGCCGATTTTGAAAAAAGAAGGGTCCAATCTGGGCCGTTGATCGATGATGATCCATGGCCCAGATCGGGCCTCTTTTCGAATTCAAAATCGTGCAGCCCCGGTTTCGGACTGCGAGAGGGTTACTGGCGTGCAACCCCCCTCCCTCCCCACCAACGGCCCGCACCACTTGCTGTTCGCCCCCCAGTGCTTGGCTGCTGGAGCCATCGCTGCCGCCGGTGCTTGCCATCTCCTCCTCCAAGTAATGCACGTCCTCCCCCTTAACCCCGCTCCATCTCTGCCTCCTCTTCCTCCTTTTTCTTTTCGTCGTTCTCCTCCTCCTCCTCTTCCTCCTCCCTCTCGTCATCGTTCACGTCATTTTCCTCCTCTTCTTCTTCTTTTCGGAAGTTTTTCCTCCTCGCCCCCCTCTTCCTCCTCGACGTCCTCATCTTCTACTTCTTCGTCCTCCTCCTCCTCGTCCTCGTCTTCTACTTCTTCTTCCTCCTCCTCCTCGTCTTCCTCCTCGTCTTCCTCCTTGTCTTCCTCCTCGTCTTCCTCCTCGTCTTCCTCCTCGTCTTCCTCCTCGTCTTCCTCCTCGTCTTCCTCCTCGTCCTCCTCCTCTTCCTCCCCCTCCTCATCATCATCGTCGTGCTCCCGTCCCTCCTCCTCCTCTTCTTCCTCCTCGTCCTCGTATTCTACCTCTTCTTCTTCTTCCTCCTCCTCCTCCTCCTCCTCCACCTCCTCCTCAGTAATGCCGCGCTCTCCTCCCTCCTTGTCGGCCTCGGCCCTTCCTCCTCGTCTTCCTCCTCTCATCGTCATGCTCTCCTCCCTACTCCTCGTCCTCTTCTTCCTCCTCCTTGTCCTCGTCTTCTACTTCCTCTTCTTCCTCCTCCTCCTCCTCCTCCTCCTCCTCCTCCTCCTCCCCCCTCCTCCTGATTATCGCCGTGCTCTCCTTCCTCCTCGTTGGCCTCGGCCCTTCCCTTTCGTCTTCCTCCACTTCCTGCCCCTCCTCCTCATCATTGCCGTGCTCTCCTCCCTCCTCGTCCTCTTCTTCCTTCTCCTCATCCTCGTCTTCTACTTCTTCTTCTTCCTCCTTTCCCTCCTCCTCCTCCCTCTCCTCCTCTTCCTCCTCGACTTTGTGGAGGCTCGCCTCGACCCCCCTCACCTGCCGCCCAGCCCCCTGACCGTTTCTTTTTCTCTTTTTTAACCAATCAATCAATCAATCAATGAATCAATCAATCAATCAATCAATCAATCAATATTTATTTTTTTCTATTTTTTTTAATTTTTTTTTCACACACCAAAAACCGCCCCCCCCCAAAAAAAATTATTTGTTTAAACTTTTTTTTGTTCACGGGGGTAGGGTCAGGGTTCCGAAACGGCGGAACCCCAATCGGCAACCCCCACCCCCAACCCCCTCTCCCCTCTCCCCTCTCCCCTCGGCAGCGGTGGGCCGCCGCAGACCGCGGCCGCGGCCCGCGGTTGTGCCCGCAGTGACCGCGGCCACGGGGGATTCTTATATATCTATTTGACGATATATATTGCCTATTATCCTAGGAATTAAAAATGTCGGGGGTTTGCGGCCGCACTTGGCCCCCGTGGTTGGCCACCGCGGCCATGATCCTTACCTCATGCGATCAGCGGCCCCGCGGTCATGACCGCGGGTGATACATAGGGTAGCGTCCGGCCATTCATTCATTCAGCCTGTGAGCCGTGTGGAAGCGCTGCCTGAGCGACTTGTGCAAGGTCTGCAGGTGCCTGAGGAAGAAGTGGGCAGTGAGGGAGATGAAGCACCCATAGCCGCTAGTAGCGGGGAGTAGGAGGCGGCCAAGGCTGCCGCAGATAGCAGTAGGCTGTAGCAAGCTTGTGTGAGTGTTGTGTAAAGAGTGTGAACGTGTGTGGGACATTCAGGGAGTTCCAGAGTGACATGCATGTGAACAGTTGCGGAGGATACAGAATCGGGTGTAGAGAGTGAGGGAGCTCAGGCGCCATAGCCAGTTGAAGAGAGTTTGAATCTGAACTATGTTCTTGGTCTCTACATCTCTGAGTTTTGTGTGGGCTCCTGGGCCCAGTGTGATCTACATTTATTTTCATCCGTGTTGAGTAATAAAGGAGACGAGTCTGGTTGCAAGGCATGAGCCTCTCCTAAAAATTCGGAGGCCATGGATTGTCCATAAAATGAATCGGCACAGATTCGGCAGTTCATGATGGTCCTATTTTTAAGGCGAGTCTCAATCGTCTTTTTAGGATGTACTCGTGGTCTAAAACCCACTGAGATACTACCGCAGTTGGTCAGTCTGGTGTGGGCTGTACTAGGCTGGGGGATAAGTCCGTGGGGTGCCAACGTAGCACCAAGTGAACGCGCTTGGGGGAGGTTGACGGTCGACGGACTTGAACCCGCGACCTCCGCCTTGCAACGCCAGAGCACTAACCTGTTGAGCTACTATGTTTGTCCCGACCTTACGACCGTCTCATATGGGGATACAAGGAAAGTGAAATTGCAGCAACATTGCACAGCATGACATACACCAGAGCTTGGCCACACGTCCTCTTACCAACCCCTGCCTGCATTCTCCCTGTCTGAAAAGGAGGACGGAAACCCTCGCACACCGCACGTGCAGTCGGAGCGGGCCACTGTCGTTGTGCCCGTCCTGAACGAAAAATGGCAGCTCCGGCGCGTCAACCGGGAGTATCGGTGTGGAAGAATTCATTGTATTTCCGTTGGCTTTCAGTGTGGTCGAGGACAGGTTAGCAGAGGCGAAAGTTTTCGAGCGCTGTTTGACCAGCAGTCACCGGCGAGCGACTGAGTTTGAGTTTGAGTTTGAGCACGGCATTGGAAGCATCAACGCGTAAGTGGCCTTTCGTATGTCGCCTCTCCGGTTATCTCGACTGAATGGAAGTTCTATGAGGTTGGTTGTTTCTGCTCTCAGTCGTCTCTCAGTCCGCGTTTGGTGAAAGAGCTTTCGGAGGTTTGGTGGTGCGTCATGACGACAAAATTTTGACGACGAAGTAAATCCTTGCGTCTCCACTGGACGGATAGAGAAGCACGATTGAGATGCGGAAAATAGAGAGAGAGGGGGAGAGAGAGAGAGAGAGAGAGAGAGAGAGAGAGAGAGAGAGAGAGTGCATGATGTCATGATGATGGGAAGGTACGAGGGCCCGTCACGTGTATATGGGTGAACGGCCCCTGACAAGCGTTTTCGTCGTTTTGGCCATGTTCAGGGGAAAGCTTGTGTCTCTTTGTGGCCCAGCGTTCAAGTCAATTCTACATTACTTGCTATTTTAGTATCTTCACTCCGGTGCTTATGGTGTGCAGTGAATGAGAGGATTTTCCGAGATGTGCGTCTGATGTGGCATGATATTTGACGTAGAGTCTTGATGTGTAACATTGTGGTGTGTCTTCTTCATGGTGGGTCACGAATGTGAGGTGTTGTGAGAATTGCAACTTACGGAGGCGTCGAGGGTGAAGGATCTTGTGTGTTCTTGCCGATGAAAGAAGGAGATGTTGAATATTTTGGACGAGCGACTAGATATTGATGATTTCACTAATGTTTTGGATGAGCGAGTCCAGATTGATAATTTCACTAGTCCGATACGAAGCATACGTTGTGCCGGAGGTTGGACCGGTCGAGTAGCGTGATTGTCGACCCGCGCGGACTCTCTCTCTCTCTCTCTCTCTCTCTCTCTCTCTCTCTCGCTCGCTCGCTCGCTCTTGGGAATTTCACCTTGTGTGTGTGTGCGTGGCAGTTGGCTCGTGGTCCCGCCACCAGTACAAGAAACATAATTGCTCTTGCATGATACGACCGGCTCAGGTAGTGTCTCTGTGTGTCTCCATGATTCGGCCCGCGCGTTCGGGCAAGATGTGAACCCCGTCTTCACCCGAATATAAGACGCCCGGTAATTATCGCCGCATTTGGACTGAAAGTAGTGCCACATGCAGCAGCTACAATGACTGGGCGTTCTATTCGGGTGAAGACGGGCCCGTTCCCATCCACAGGCCAGAAGAAAAGAGCCACTCACGTGAATGCAAGCAAGCATTCTCAGCTGAGCTGACCCGCAGTTGATAAGCGTGAGCCGAACAGCAGGTTTTCTAAACATGACGTTCGGATGTGGGATGTTGTTTCTGATTGCAGGTCGCCCGGCAAGACAGGTCCATCCCATCGACAGATCGTCCATCCTCCTTTCATTTGACTGCACAGGGAGCCTTCACAGGGAGCGACACGATGAAGGCCAGTTGCTCACTGGCGGTCTTGTTCAGTCTCCTGCTGGTGTTGCTGATGGCTTGTTAGCCGTATATGGAACCTCCGCGGGCGTGGAGTCCGCTGAGGACGACACGCACGGCTTCAACTCCAAGGCTAAATTCGCACGAGACAATGTCATGCCTAATGAGCTGGAGGCGACGGAGGAMGGCCGCCGCCTCCTAATGAATGGCTGCGCCAAGTGCGGGGGGAAAGAGTGTTGCCCCAAAGGATGGTACTGCAAGTATGGGAAGTGCGTGAAGCGTTACTGAAGGAGGAAAGAATCAGGCATGGAGGAGTTCGGTTGGGTGGGCAGTAGCTGAGAACGAGTTTCGCCGAGGTATGCCGATCAATGTCATCTCGATCCGCTGTGCAAACGGTCGTGTAGTCGTGGGGTAGGTAGCTGAGGACGCATTTCACGACGAACCATTTGAATTCCAGCCTCGTTGCCAGCAATCGTAGACTCTACAGTCCTCATCTTTACGTTTCTCCCTCCCTGTCAGTGAGCGTTTGGTTCACAGCTCCAGACGCATACTACCGTAGTGTCGCTTTTGCTCTCTAGTACAGTAGAGCTGCAAGCCTGGGTGAAGTGCAGGGTACAGTCACATCACGTCACGACACGACATGTCACGTCGTTTGCTCGCGTTCGTCCCTCAGTGGGAAGACTGGGGCGCAGTCACGGTTTGAGTTTCAAAACGTATTCCAGGCAAAACACTGAAAGCTTGAGGGTCCGGTGGGGGTGTGTTATGCTCGAGGGATGCCGGAAATGCATTGTGAAACTGTTTTCGGTGACTGCGCACTAGTTGCCCCAAAACATTTGTAAAGGAGCAATGCCTAGTTGCCCCTAAAGTTTTTCAAAGGAGCTATTCAACGCAGTAGAAGAGGAGACAAGAGAAGAGAAGGGAACGACGAGCTGTGTCGGTCGATGCGATGGTGGAGGGAATGAATTGAGAAGCTTAGGAGGAATCCTACCCGGACTGATGAGATTGGCATTTTGCTTACTCGATGGATCGTAAGTGGAGTGTTTGAGATTACTTGGAAAGATTCAATCCTCCTGGAATTCATGTAGTAATGAGATTCAATCCTCCTGGAATTCTCATCATTGAAAAATATAAGCGTTTTCGTTGTGTTCATCCGTAATGATTGCACAAGAGCTCTTTCCTTTGGCTTGTGTTCTTTTGAGTATGCGTGCTGGTCTTTACCAATATTCACAACTTCCCTTCGGCTCTGTTCAACTGCATCTCTGCTCCCCCTTTTCCGTCTCCGTCTGGGGCCATCTTCGCCCCCTCTCTCTCTCTCTCTCTCTCTCTCTCTCTCTCTCTCTCTCTCTCTCTCTCTCTCTCTCTCGTGTGCCGGGAACTTTTCTGCAGACGCATGGGTTTGTTTACCAACGGTGCCGTTGCTGTTTACGATGCTGCTAACCCTGCTCTTCACGTTTCATGAATGCAGTATGTGCGTTTCACAGGGTTTCAAGGTCAATATTTCGGTGGTCTGAGAAGGTGCTGTCTCTTATACACATCTAGATGTGTATAAGAGACAGGCAGTCACCGGCGAGCGACTGAGTTTGAGTTTGAG
>BFEA01001068.1:30024-50228 GCA_003427395.1 Chara braunii
TCTAACTCGCGTCTATAGTCCTCTTTCTTTTCAGGGTTTAAGAATGTGAACATGGGGATTGCGTGAATTTGGTCTTGCAAGGTAATCAAGCAGGCCACTCAACGTAAGCGAAACACCCAATATTCAAATGAGAATTACACCAATATCAAGAATATCCAACTTCTTCAACCTTATCGGTCACTCAGATTGGTAGCCTGTACATCAAACTTCTCCTGAAGCTAGCAAGTTCTGAATCATCATTTTGAGTTAGGGCTACTCCCCTGTCCGCCGGCTTACCCCGTTTACAACTTAACCTTTGTGACGTTGCAATGCAGTCGGATAGTAACAACTGGCCACACTGACTAATCAAATTAACAATGAAACCAAAATTAATAAGAAAGAAGACACAAAACAAAGTAAAAGATTGTTTTGCAGTGGTCAGCGTCTTATCTAAAGGCTTAGTCAAGATAGCTATAAAGAAGCACATCATTGACTCTTAGCGGCGATATCCATCACAAGTTGAAAACCAGACAGGAGATGATAAAACAGATGATCGTCGCTAATGGCGGGTCAACCGGTAAGCGAGACTGCCTTTGAGGAACAAGATTACGCGCCCAAATCTCTCAGACTTATCCCACTTGCCTGGTTACCAGTACACCCGCGCTCCTGCTCATACCCCTTTTTATGTCTATCCCCTCACGACTCCCTCTACAACTGACCCGTGGCCCAACAGACCACACAAGCACTAATCAGCGCAGATATTTGAGCCTCCCTCGCCCGTAAACAGGGCTTCACGGCAGCCAGTGCAGCGTAAGCAAGAGAGGTCTGCCTCTGCAACACCACTCAGTTCATCCTCTCACAAGATTTTTGCAGGTAAGCGTGTAACCGAACTGCAATAGAGACGAGAGAAGAACAACAGAACCACCACCTAAAACGTGGAGAGACATTTGTCATGTCACTTTGACGGGAATGATAGCACGACGTCCAACATACCGCACGCTCCAACCTCTCCTCCCCACCGCTTACTTGCTAGTGTGTATTCCCCACACGCCCCTTTTTCCCCTGGTTAAATCAGTATAAGAGACGTGTTGCAGCTTGACAGACGCGGGAAACGTTCGTCTCCCCATACCGAGCGCAGTGACTGTGGTTGGCAACCACCTTTTCTTTGCAAGTTGGTGAGTCCTACTCATACGTGCGCCATCAGATGACCTCCCTCTTGTTCTGCTCCGGGAAACGTTCGTCTCCCACATGCGTATGTATGCGCCTGCCACCCTGACTCTTCGCGCACAGAAGTCAGATTGATGTCAACCCTTTTTGCAAATACATCCCGCTCTCGTCTCACTCTCTCTCCATTTCTCAGAATGGCCACTTGTTGCCCTCTGGCTTTTCTGCGTGCCGCCCGTGCGCGCGCATAACTACCTCTCAATTGGATTACCGCGCTCACTCACGCTGACCCGCCCACATGTCCGCTCTCTGTAGTTTGTGACGTCAACATCTCAGTACCCGCGTTCGATTTTCTCCCCTTCGTTGTTGACCTTTTTGCCACGCGTGTCGACCGACCACCTCACCCCCGTTTCTTTCCTTTGCTTTGTTTTTCTCCTGCCTCGCGGCCTCTGGGCGTCAGCTGTCGCGAGCTGGCCTCAGGTCCCTCTTCCACCGGCTTCGCTACCCGGTGATGCCTCTGGATCTCGCCTGGTCTCATCGAGGACCTGAGGTCGGTCTGCCGGTCCTCCGCCTCGCTCATCTCACTCTCCCCAACTGAGTCTCGTTCCAGGTGGGCCTGTTCCCAGTACGCCGTGTCCATCGAGGTCTCGGTCTCATGATACGAGACCGTCATTTGCATTTTCGCCATCACCCCATCTCTTTTGTAGCGCCTCTCCACACGGTCTTTAGTCTGCGTGATAGCGTCCTACAGCCTTCCATTAGTCCGCATCTCCTCCTCTTTTCCTCCCTCCACACTGATCCTCAATCTCAGCTCGCCACTCCCATCATAATTGAGAATAGCCGTGATCTTGGGCCCCTCCCCAGACATAGGCTTCCATCGAATCTGGTGGTACCAATAGCTGGGTCTATACCCATGCAACGCCATAGCCACCCAGAGATAGCCGCGCCGACTATAGCCAACGCTCAGAACGTTACTTGCCCGTACCGCACTAGAGGCATAGGACTGAACAGGACTCAAACCGCTTGGAGAATACAGCCTCGGTGTTTTCCCCTCTATTAGCAACACGTCTGCCTTACACGCTCACTCAAAAACCCAGGAGCAACCTCCCTTTTATAACACCCGGTGAGGTTGTGACCCCTGTGTTTTAAACGAGAGTCTCTAGTATCTCTTTTTAAACTTCTGCACTCTGGTTTACTATAACTTCTATACTAACTAATTTAAAGGAAAATAGTCTTCACAAAAGGAAAATGAAAAGCAAGGCGCCAACAGTCAAATCTCATTACCACAGGCTGGACACAGTAATCCGATAATGTAATATCGACGGAGCCCCTTTTCGCTTCAAAAGCAGACCACCGACCTACTCCTACCGGGTGCCCGTATCCGATGGTAAGGAGGGGGACTATGACCCTCCATAGGGGGGTGATAAGTCCCCTACCGATGCGGCCGCGGGTCGCCCTTCTTTTGAGACCCGACCACGCAGCACTAAGTCGGCACATATTCTCAGACGGAATAAGAGGGGTCGGCCAATTCGGGCCATTGTTCAAAATTCAAACCATTGGCTTCCCCGCGATGTGACAAGGAAGGTAAAGGAGGGCCGCACCTGAAAACCGGTAAAGTAATAATAACAAAATTAATAATAATAACAATAATAATAAAAATCGCAGAAAAGAAAAGATGACAGTCCAAATTCCCTCCGCGAGGCAACCTCTCCTGGATAGTGGCACGGTTCCACGCACAAGTCCAAAACCCGATTTTCATCCTTATCCCTTCCTTTTTCTCTTTTAGTATATATTTTTTTTCTTTTTTCTTTTAGTCCTCACTGTATCTGCCTCTTAACCTGGCCATCGAGGACCCACCGCGAGGTTCGGACGAACAGGTCTGATACAGGCGATATATAAGGGGTAGGTAGAGCCCCAGACCATAAGACCGCAGTTGAAGTTCGAAAACCCGAATCGACGGCCTTCCCTGCGAAGTGACTGATCGATAGGCAGGAAACTAAAAAATAGAAAAATTAAGTAGTAACATTAATAATAATAAAATGATGACAATCAGCAAGCAAAAATGGAAAGGGAACTGTAATATCACAGTGGCCTCAAGCCACTGAATTTTCCCCAAACCATAGTGAGTTCAAGTTCGGCGCTTTGTCTCCGCTCTTCGTCCCAGGGCGAACCCGGCGGCTACCACGGTCACAGACCGGTTGTGCTCTACTGTACAGCAGGGCGCCGAGCCTGCGTGGACCAATGGAAGCCCTGTGGCGCACCGCTTTTGATGAGGGCTACGCCACCGGGACTGGTCCACATCATACTATAGCCCAGGTACCAAGCGTCACAGTGTTTCGGGAGTAGCTACAGAACGCAGCACTAAACTAAGGGTGGTACCAAGTAGGGACTTGGTACACAGAGGAGGGTCGGGACACCCCGCCCTCCGACATAATACCAAACCCCCAGCCAGCGTCCCCGTTGGGTCGGAGCGAGAAGTTTCGATATAAAAATAGTGCAACCCAATATGCTCTCGGTCATTCCCATTGTGGCTTGAAGCAATTTCCGCATTACCGTTCCTTTTGCGCTAGCTGATTCTTCACCTTTCTCATAGCACTCGTACTTCTCTGAACACACCTTCCTTCTTCGCACTCACCTTCCTTCTCCGCATCCGCCTCTCTCCCAAGTGTTCGCCCTCACTCTCCGCGCTAGCAACCCCCCTTTGCGCTAGGTTTTTTTCTCTCTGTGTCAGGCTTCTTCTCCCTGTACTTGCTTTTCTTTTAGCGCTCACCTTCTTTCTCCCGTAGCATACCGCAATCTCCCGTAGTCAGCGATCGTTTTCCTTTTACTTCTTTTGATAATCTCCCACTCTCGCTTTCAGGATCCATCTCATCATCGCAGATTTCACTCACACAACTTTCCCAGTCCTAGCCCTTAGACACCTTACGTGCATCATGCCTGAGGCACGTCGCGGACAGGGCAGGGGAAGAGGAGGAAGAGGCGGAAAAGCAAAAGAAGAACCGCCAGATAGGGCTCGACGGGATTATAGCTCAGAGGAGGAGGAAGAGGAAGAGCCATGAGCCTGTGGCCGCTTAAGGCTGTACCCTTGCTACCCGTTAGGAGGGTGGTATGAGAGAACTCCATCCCCTGACAGGATGGAGTTACTTCGCAAAAAGTTTGACGCGCGCTATGGTACTCCCAGCGCTTCTTCACCTCCTTACATCCCTAGGGCTCCTTCCACTCCAGCAATAAGCAAGGCCATAGTGCCAGTTCAACCTCCTTCTGCCCCATGCGCCGTCTCATCACTCCATCATCCCAGTCACTACATTCTCTTCAGCATCTTCTTTCTCCTCTTTCTCTTTCAACTCGAGCTCATGGCTGTCTTTTACGTCTTATATAAGCGTGACTTCTTTTCAGTCTTTTGAATCTGATTTCTGGCTCATAAAGTTCTCAATCCAGTCCATTTCATAGCGTCCCAGGCCTGAGAGTTTGGCTTCCTTAAGGCCAGGGATGTAGGTTCCTCATGAACCAGGCCGCTTGTCGGCCACCAAAATAAAATTTTAAGAAGGATTTTGTCTGAGCGTTTGACTTGTTCGAATGCTGATCCTTTCACATGGAGGTTACCTCAGCTCTTAATCAGGCATCTATGCCGAGGATGACCCTAGTAACGAGGGTACTCACTCTATCTGCTATGCTGGGAGTAGGGTATACCAAACCCTCTTTTCTGTTGTCTGGTCTGAGAGACATCTTCTCAACTTCTCACTTGATGGAGATACCAAACCCTTGTTTTCTTCCTCTGGCCTGAGTGAGGCGTCTCCTCAACTTCTCAGACAAAAGGGAGGGGATACCAAACCCTTTTTCTTTTTCCTGGCCTGGGGAACTTCAGATGAGTATTTGTATACCTGCAAAACCAGCAAGTCTCACATACAACAACCATGCCCCAGCAAGCAGACCCTCTGACAACCAGCAGTTAAGCATCAATAAATTAAAATAAAACCCATAAATAAAATAATAAATTATAAATAATAATTAATACATAACAACTCTTCATACCCAGGATTTATTGATTGCCTCGGTTTCGGCCCACCACTGGTCATGAATGCCAGACGTCTCGTCAGCCTGACATACCTCATTCGGTCCGCCTCAGGGCAGGACTAGTCAGACCATCTGTCTTGACAGCCCCTTTGACCTGCCTCTTGGTCAGGACCAATCATACCCACTACTCGAGTATGGCAGCCCTTTGACCCTCTCGCCAGGACACCCAGACTATAGCGGGTCTGGTCACCCTATGAGAGTAGACGTCCCGTCAGTCTGACTGTCCCGAATCCGGATTTGACCACTGCGGTCAGGGACCGGCTCACCTACCACTTTTTGGCCAAGGGCGCTGGCTACGCCGCCCACATTTTTGAACGTGGGACCCGGTCTAACCACAGTTTCAGGCTCTGGCTAACCTCACTGGATTGCATCCTCTGACTGCGGTAGGGTTCCAGCCGACCCCTCTCAGCCTCATAGGCCAGACTCCCGGAGTCTTAGCCTCAGCCGACTACGAAATTCGACACTCGCGTCGGGGACCTGCTGACCCCACCATATTGCAACCTGTTGCGGTAAGGCTCTGACTAGCCTCGACAATCAACGTATCCTTAGGTTAGAGAAGAAAACCCCAGGCACATAAAGTCAGGCAAGCATATTATAACCCACAAGCAGACTGCCCACGCCCCATAACAGAACAAACATCTCTCAAGAGATGTCTCGTCAGTCTCAAGAGGCACTGAACAATAACATGCTAGCCAACACTAAGAGTTTGCAAGAGACCTCCCTTCAGTCACAAGCAAAACTTAGCGCTAGCCCCAGAGAGGTCCCTTCCCTCAACTGGGATTTCTTTTTCCAAGAGACGTCCCGTCGGTCTCAAGGAGATACTGAAACTCTGATCTCAGAGAAGTCTCTTCCCTCATCTGAGTGAAGACAGACCTTTAGCCAAGAAGCACGAAGTCCCTCTATTGACCACCCTCAGTCAAGTACAGTTGAACTTCTTTATGCCTGCCTTCGTCTGAATCTCTTGGATGGACAACTTAGCCAGAGACACGAAGTCTTTCCGCTGATAACTTTCATTCTGACAGAACCGAACTTCTTTATGCCCATCATACTTTTTTTTTGTGATAAAAATAATACTGCTCATATCATTTGATGTGCCACAACCATGAGTTTCTCAGATCTTGACATTGTGCCAATGCTCCCAGAACTGTACTCACAGTTACTCCTCACTCTCAGGATTTGACACTCATGGAACGACTGCAGCGCTACATCAAAGATATAGTCTTATTAACTTAGTTGCTTGCTGAAACAGATAATAAAATGACTTGCTGAAAACTGGCATATTGAAACTGAGATGCTGACACTAAAGTACTGAAACTGAAACACTGAAATTGAAATGCTGAATTGACTATGCAAGAATGATCATTGTCTGCTCATAACTGAGCCTCACTGTCTCAGTGTCTTACTGTATTCTTTCTCAGTCCTCTATGACCGTTCTCTTACTTGGATGGTTGATTTCTCTGTCCTCTCCTTGGAGTCACTGTAGGGATCAAGTCAGGGTCTCTGAAGATGAACTTACGAAGTCTTGACCCTGATACCATGTCATGAACCCTGGATCCATCAATTTCGGAGATCTCATAAACCTTGCCTTCTACCTCTCCTGTGATTCCGTAAGGACCAAGCCATCTAGGCTCCAACATTTTAGTTTATTGTGCCTCGAGGGAACTGTCAAACAGAAGGATAACATCTCCAATCTTCATTTTCTCTTTTCTTATATATCTTTTCTTGTTCCATCTTCCTTGATCCGATAGTCTGCTGGATGTCATTCTCTCTGCTGCATCCATCACTGCCTGATCAACTTCAGATATCTGCCTCATTCTGATCTGAAGGAGTTCTGAAATAGAATAATCCCTGTCACTTTCTTGACTTGACCATGTCTTGACAATACTTTCAATAGGCAATGTAGCATAACGACCACACCACAGTGTAAAAGGTGCATAACTAGTTGTTCTCTTGACTGTGATATTATCAGCATATACAGCAGCTCTTAACACCTTAGGCCATTTGCTGAGTTTCCCTTCACACCACTTGGCCAATGAATCTTTCAGAGTTCTGTGGCCTCTCTCCACAGGTGCATTCGCTTGAGGATGGTAAGTAGTCACATACCGAATTCTGACACCCAATTTGAGTGTAACTCTTCAGACAACCTCATTTCTGAACTCTGATCCTCTGTCCGAGACAAATTCTCTGATAAAAGGATACCGGAGATAAACTTCCTCTATCCAATCAGCCACTTGCTCGGCTGTCTTCCTTTTCAGAGTTTTTGCCTCAACGTATCTAGAGAAATTATCTCTCATGTTTAGTATGCATCTCATCCCACCCCTGCCTGGAGACATAGTGATGAGACCCAGATGAACTTTACTACCTGGCTCTACCAAGATTGTAGGGAATAGGGGTTCAATCATTCTTGTAGTAGACCTCTTCTTACATAAGACACACAATTTACAGATCTGAAAATCATGTCTCTCATGTCAGGCCAGAAGAAGAGTTTGACAGTCTTGGAGTAGGTAGCTTCAGCAGCCCTGTGGCCACCGGCAACCCCCTCGTGCAGAGCAGCGATTATCTCTAACTGCCTCTCTTTACCACAGACCACCCCTAGTGGAGGTAGGCCTCCCTTACCATCCACAAAGAAATGTCCTCTTTTTAGTCTGAATTTCTTCCTTGAATCTTTACAATAATATTCTTTTATTTGCTCATTTTCCATTTTTCTGCCAATCTCCTGATAATTTTCATCATACTCTTCAAAGAAGAAAAATATCTCTTCTTCCTTCTTTTCACTTTCTTGATCCTCCTTTGAATCTGAACTTTCTCCAACTTCATGAGCAGTCACTGCTGCTGCATTAACTCTCGCATACTAATCGTTTGGTTCATCATCGTCTTCTTTCCCTAGAATCGACTCATAGATGTATGTACTTGGAATTTCTTCCCAGCTGTCTCTCTCTTCAAGCCACAGACTCCATTTGTAGGAGCATGGTGCCTCATAATCCTCATCATCTTTTTCATTAAGGAAGTTATCAACATAGGTAGATTCTTCAATTGTTCCATTCACATCTTCTTCTTCCTCTCGCCACTGAATCCGGCTTAAGCCATCCGCTCTGTTCTTCTCAATGAGAATCTTTTCCAATTTAAAATCATATGTCTAGATGAAAGCAATCCATCTGCTGACTGTTGGATCTACCTTTTGATGCTTTTTAATGGCACCAATCACAGCAGATGCATCAGTCCTCAGGATGAATCTCCTTCCCAAGACGTAGTGCCTGAAGCACCCGAGGCTGCGGATGATTGACAGTACCTCTTTCGTGAATTGGGTGTAGCCTCTTTCAGTAGAATTGAGGGTTCTGCTTTCAAATCTTAGGGGTCTTTCTCTCTCATTTTCATCTTTCTGAATAAGTACTTCACCCAGAGCAACCGGTCTTCCATCCGCCTCAATGATGAAAGGTCTTGTCTCCTCATCATCATAATAAGGTACTCCCAGCACTACACCACCATCTCTTAGTTTTTCTTGCAGCGTTTCTGCTGCAGCCTGTCTTTTATCATTCCATGCTAAGTTAGCCTCTTGTCTTACCATCTCTCTCAGAGGCGCTGCAAGGGCAGCAAAATGAGGAATAAAAATCCTCCAGAATCCACAGACTCTCAAGAAGCTTCTGACATCTGTCACTCTTTTGAGGTTCAAGATCTTGTCTATTTTCTTGGAATATGGACTTTTACCCTTGGAGAAACATCTGAAGCTCAGGATTGGAAGAGAAGGGACTTTGGTCCACTGACAGTCAGATTATATTTCTGAAGTCTTTTTAGGACCATCTTTACTCCTTCAGCATGTTTTCAAACAAACTTTCTGAGTCCCCCTTCGACCAAAGTTTCATCTCTTACCAAAGGTCCTTTTACAGGATTGTCATCAATGTAGGGATTAGTTATTTCAGGAGAAATATCCTGCATGACTTTGATCATATCCCTTTGAACCACTACCACTTCGTTAGTCCAGCCTTGAGGTACCACACACATCTGAACAAGCCCTCTTGGCGTGTGCATGGCAGTCATCGGCCGGCTAGTGGGATCAATGGGGAACTGATAATAGTCAGAATAGAGGTCAACTAGAGAATAGATACATCGACCAGCAAAAGATTCAGCGAGAAGGTCAGCATTAGAAAGACTACCTGCATCAAGTACCGTCACAGAATTGAGCTTCTGAAGATTCTGTATCCATCTTAGTCCGCCACCTGGTTTCCAGAAACAAAACCAGTGGTTAGCATATGGCCCATCAGCAGGTTCAGCAACATTAGATGCAATCTTTTTGTCAAGATACTTTACAACCTCTGCCTCTTCCTTCAAGGCATACTTGATTGGTCTATCATTCTATGGAACATGATCAACTGTCCAAATTTTAGTCATCTTGATCATGTCCACATCCAATCGCCCTCTGTCCTTATCGTTAAAAGAGAAAGCACTAGAGAACTCCTAACACATCCTGAAGATATATTCTTTCTCTTTAGGCAGGATAAACTGATCCGAGCCACTCTTCATTGTGCCAAACCTTTCTCTGGTGACCCTATTCTCCAGTTTTGCTGATTCCCTCAATGCTCTTATAATTTGCCTCTTCTTTTCCAATGCTTCATCATAATCTTACTCTATCAGGACTGCCACTGGGTTTTTCTTCACCCCCTTGGCCTTGTATTTTCTTTCTGACCTTGTGGCTATTTTTCTAAAAAAGGGTGAGTCGATGCAAATCTCAATTTCATCTTCCCTCCCTTAGCAGTCTCTACAACTTTCTTGAAGGCTTCAATTTGCCCGTCCTCATCCTCGAGTTTACCAAGGGCTTTTATCATCTTCGAAACTTTATTAATTCCCACTGAAATCTCTTCTTTTGCTTCTTGTTTCCCTTCCTCCTTTAGTCTCCTAACCCTTTCAGCAGATTCCTCCCTCCTTATCGAATTAGCAGATAGTTGATGGTTGAAATCATTTTTCGTACTGACCATAAAGGTCTGCTCTTGAGCAGTCTCTAGATCCTGTAGACTGATCCAGGATAACCCTCATGACTGAAAAATTGGACCGCCTCCATCCTATGCAAGAATGGAGTTCCCAAGATACAGTCATGATCCAGATCAGGTACTACAAAACCTAGTAACTCCACAGTCATTGTCCCAACCTTGATAGGCAAATTATCAATGAATCCTGCCACGAACAGTTCTCCTACAATATTACTCAATACATTTTGTGCAGGTCTGTCAATTGATAGATTACAAGCTTCCATCGTTCTTCGTGAAAGAAGTATCATCTTTGCCCCAGAATCTACTAGGGCTAAAATCTTCACTTGATTGATGCGAATTGTAAGATGCCCACAACCCATGGTTGCAAATCTCATCTTACAACCTGACACTGATCTATTCACTTGGTTGGGAAAGACTGACCCCAAATAATTAACTTCCATTTTCTTCTTTTCAATCAACCTCTTCAATTCTTCCCTCAGTTTGGGTGCTAATGTCATTGCTTCCTTGAAAGATAGTGTTACTTCCGTTTCTTCCAGCATCTTAGCAATTACATCAGAAATCACTGTCCCATCATCCAAATCACTCTTGAGAACAAATTTTTTCTTTCTCCCATGTTCATTCTTTTCCTGTGAACGTTCCAGTTCACGATCATTAAGGGTGTCAATAAGTGATTCCTCAGCCTTCTTTCTTTTCTTTTCTTCTATCATTTGAGGTGCCATATGGGTTTGGTGGTTCCTTACTTCACCAACCCTGACACTAGGTTCCATGACAAGCTATGAGGGTAGATCACAATGAAATGACATCATGTTAGCCAGGAAATGAGCCATTTCATTGGAAGAGGACTTAACTAGTCCAGAGGGATTCTGAAAAGAAGGGTTCCCTACCAATGGAGACTCACTTGTTGATGCCTCACTAGGCTCACACTCTGTCAATGTTAAGGACTGCAGAGACAACCCAATCGTGGTATAAAGGTCATATGCTCTTTGCAACAGTTCATTGGCAAGTCTCTAGTGAGGAAATGAACATTCACATTAGTCTTTCTCTTCTTCTTAATCTTCATCTTTTCATCATGTTTAAGAGCAAGAAGTCTTATACCTCCCGCATATCTGGGGTCCAACTTATTCCATGAACTATCACATACATGGCCCATTGCATCTTTCTTTGCCACCCCACTTCTTACATCCTATCAAGTGGCTTGCAGTAGGTGGTAGTATGTCCACTTTCACCACAATAGTAGCAAGTGAAACTCCTCTTAGGACGCTCATCATATTTTCTTCTCTCTCTGTTCCCTCCATCACTATTCCTCTCATTCTTTTTGGGTCTGGAAGAATCCCCTTTCTTATCATAGCTCTCATTATCATTGTCATCGTCGTCATCCTCTTCACTTTTTGCCTTCTTCTTTCCCCTGTCATCCACAGCATACGTTGCAGGCCTTGCAGGCATAAAGTTAACCATCACTTTTTGAAGAATATTTTCAGTAGTTATATTGCTTCCTCTATTCATCCCGTTCTCAGTCTCCCAGTCCTTGGCCAAAGTACTGACCTGATCCAGTGACCATTTCTTAAAGGAGACAGTAGGTAGCGTTCTTATGATTGCAACCATTTCATCCCATCTAAGAGGATAGTGTTGAGCTTGATTAAGAACTGTTTGTCTGTTAGTGTCAGTAAAATTTGTCAAAAATATATGGCATCTCTGAGTTTCGTCCAACTATGAAATTCTTCTTGATGTTCGGATGAAGGTCTGAAGAAAAACATTGAAAGTGTCGTATTTTGCTCTTCTAATATTGAGTAGGTCCTTAGTTGTGGTTGAAACTGAATCTTTCTCAAATTCATTTTTCAGTCTCTCCTTGACTTCTTCCGAGGTAGTAGCACCTTCCATTAATTCTTGAATTGTCAGTCTCGAATCAGTATCACAATAAGATAGAAGGTGCTTAAGCCATTGCTTATCTGTCCAACCATAGCTGAGTCCAAATAATTCGTACTCGTCCGTGAAGTCATTAACATGAGGTCGTCTGAAGCAGGGAATTCTCTCATCTGGCCTCTTTGATCTTGCAATGTCCGATCCTCCTTTTATAGTATCAACTCTCTCGACCAGTTCCCGTACAACCCCAACCAAGGCCTCTTCATTAGTTCCTGCTGATGTACTTGGTCTTGCTCGTCCTGCCATCTTGACCATAGACTTTTTCCTAGATATTCTCTTCTGTTTCTGTGACTCTTGTCCTTCTTCTTCTCTGCCCTTCAATCTCTCACTCTTCTCGCAAGAGATACAGGCTCGTTCCTCTCTTCTCTTGTCTGCTCTACCCCCCGAGAGTTCTGTACATATAGGGTATAAGCAATAATTGATTGGGTAGTGATCAAGGGCAGTGCAATCCTTCYMAGYCTTCCAATRTAATCTTCAATCAATTWTTTCTCATCATCCCTACTCAGTCTTCTGTCATACCCCTTTATAGTACCCCGGATCATAAAATATCGAGTCAGGTCTATAATCTCATAATCAAATTGCATCATTTATAGCCCGTTGTTGATCCTTCTTGCAAGAGAGACCCGTTCCTGAAAAGTGTGATATGATACTCTCTCAGTAGTTCCCACTTTCACTACCTTTAATAGATAGTTTATCTCAGTCGGGTCAGTAGTACTTCTCAAGGCAGAATCTCTCATGCGATCCAAGAAAGGCTGCAAAAACTCAAGCTCATCCAGGGTAGAAAGATTTCTGTCAGAGATCCGAAGAGTCCCTTCTATCTTGACTACTCTACCTTCCAACACAACTCCTAGTGTCAGTTGTTCAGTCAAACTGGGCATTGCTAATCATCATAAGCAATATCTGAAAGGTAGATCTCAGGTTGGACATAGTCAGGGATCTCGAATCTGTGTTCAAAGGTTCTCAGGAGTAGGGATTTTATCATCACAGTGGAGTCTTTTTCTCTTGCTCTACCAATCTCAGCAATGGCTTCCAAGAGAGGCATCCAATCTCTCTTGCCTTCAAATCCCTTAGCAATTGAGAACTCAGGAAGCCTCTCAAATTGTCTTACTTCTTTCCCCTAGGTTACTTTTCTCTTTAACTTTTCAAGTCACTCTTTGGTTCTTATGGGACTAATGTAAACACCTGTCTGACACTTCAAGTAGTCATCTTCTTTTTCTAGGCCTACTGGTACATAAATTCGTACGTCCAGACTGCCAGTACTTAAGAATTTGACCACTTGGATGTGAAATATTATCGGCCCTCTCTCACAAGTCTCATATCTTAGGATCACAAAAGGATTATTACACCTTATCACCTCATAGAGTCTACCCCTCACAATAGTTACCCTGGCTACTGAGAGTATTCTTCTTGGGCTCTCTTCACTTTCCATGCAAGCTTCATCATAGCATACCAACTATCTCTTGAGAACGTGAGTCCCTCAAGAGGTGGAGATGGTATCCCAACAAAAGGTCTGACATAGGTACTAAAAGAGAAGTTTCTTCCTTCCCGCTCTAATCTTCTTTTCTCATCATGCGCAAGATCCGAAGCTCGTTGTCAGCACGCACCTCTTCGACTTTCATCAAATTTTTGCTTCGGCACATAAATCCCAATATCATATTCATCAAGATCAATAAAATAACATGTAAGAACATACAGACTGTCTTGTTCTTGTCCTGATCCCTTTAAGACTTCATACCTCACAATTTCATAAGGAATTACAACCTTACATGCTATAGAGTTAAGGGAATTCAGCATTTTGTCTAATTCGACCCTACTCAGCCCTTCATGGCCTCTTATCAGTCTGAGCTTAGATTTCTCCCTCAAGGGTACATAACATCGACTCATCAGACTCTTTGACCTCTTTTCACTTTCTGGGCAAACTCAATCACCGCAAACCAATCATCTTTTGATAAATTTATATCAGGTAAGGGAGGAGCTGAAAATCCCTTGAAGGCAGTAAATCGTGTAGATCCAGTGAAGCACCTGTTCTCTCTCTCAAGCCTCTCTTTCTTTCTCAGTACTACCTCTTCATTAAATCCCCAACATCTCTCATACACTGCGTCAACACTTCTTTCTTTTGGGACATAAATTCTTACGTCATACACATCCAGGTCTGTGAAATAGAATATCAGTACATACAATCGTTCCTGCTCCCATCTGCTCTCGACCATCTCATACCTGACAACTTCATACGGAAATGCATCTCTCTTGCTTAGAGTATTCATCGACTTTAGGAGACATTCAACCTTCTCTTGACTTGGACCCGAACCTCTGCCAAAATTTGACCTTCTTTGTCTGATTACTTCTGCTGAAATCTCTTCAGCTTTCATGACCACCGCTTCTTTTCTCTCTTGTCAATACCATGTTGATTATCGGCAGCCAGTTAGTCTCATCACAATAACTGTCAGGTATAGGAGGGATTGGAACAATCTTGTATGTTACTGGCATTATACCCCATTCCACTTTCCTCTTTTGCTTGATAAAATCTGTCTTTTCATCATAAATGAATTGGATCACAATCTCCCATGACCAATTAAAATCCTCACCATTGTTGCTGCCTCCTTCCTTGACATAGGGGCGGATATCATAGATATCTTCCTCCAAGAAGTGAGTCAGCACTACGCAGATGGTTGAGCCACAAGAGTGATAGCTCCAACAAGCCTCATACCTGTAAGGAAATATCTCTCTTGTAGTAAATTTAGACAATTTTCTCAGAGCACCGTCGACCAGCATCTGTCCCGATCCGTCCCACTTTCTTTCTTTGAATTTTCTATCAGTGTGTTAGACGAAAATTGGGCATACCTGGTGTCAAGCTCGATTCTCTCTAGTCAATAATATCAATCTCCTTTTCCCCGGTCTAGTGTAGTACCTCACACAAGGAAGAAATAAATAAAAGTTAGCAGACGTGATTCTCAAGAAAATCGAGACTTTAAATGGGAATAATAGAATAATCATGAAGCTCAAAGAAATATCAACAGTTCTCAGGTCCTAATCAAAGCTCAAAGATGATGATAATGATGACGATGACCCAGGTTCGTTCCGGACACGAAAATTTTTTCATGTCCCCGACAACGACGTCATGTTTGTCGCACTTTTTCCTAGTCTGGTCTCTCAGGCCGACCGGAAAGCCAACAGGTTGTCACGTAGGATTTTGTATGTGATTGCAATAAATAAAATAAATAAAATAATGCAAATCCCTTCCTGTTGTGTGCGTCCGGCTTCGAGCGAGACCCTTCAATTGCGGTCTTCGCCGGTCCCCAGTCTTAGGAATCTTTTATTTTGATTCGGAACAGCAGAGAGTTTATGCAAATAATAATCATAAAATTATGGGGTGCTATGCATGCATCAATTATGTCAATCTGATTTTGAGAACTGTGACAAAACATCCACGAAGGCAATCATCAAGCAAGAATAATGCAGAAAATAAGACTGACTGACTCGAGCAAAGACAGGGACAATTGAATGAGGGAAGAATGAGAACTCATAATAATCTCATAAAGTATATGTAAACGAGCATGATCAGCACCTCTCAAGAGTCCTCACTCATCCCTCTAGTCAGTCTCTCTCAATCTCTTTTTACTGATCTTTTCTGGTGCCGTGACCCACGCCCACGTACAATCTGAGACTGAGGCTTCGTGACAAAATGCCACCTGTAGCCAGCAAGCTCTGAACAAGACCATCCGAGGCACTTGACACGGTAATTAACCATAGAGCAAAATTTCTCCCACAATGTAGGCAGCCCGTCCACTGAAAAGACCCCTCGTCTGAGGTAGGGATACTCGGTGGGCTCAGTCAATGCCTCAATGTCGATTACCGCCGGAGAGATGTACCTCTTTGCTAAACCTATCACATCCAGCCAACTCGTGTCATTAGTGAGAAGAGAAGGGATTGGAGGCCTAGAATAATTAGTATAAAGCATCGGCCCAAAGCTACGAATCAACCTAGTGTCATTCTCATCAAGCTCCCTCTCTCTCTGCTCAAGGTATTCCGTGGCTGAGATCCAGACCGGATCGAAAAGCTCATGAGTCTCCTTGCCCTTCTTCAGGTAAGGCCTCAGATCGTGGATAGAACCATCAGCAAAACTGGTCTGGACAACGAAGATTGACAGATCTCCCTGTCTGAAACCAGTGGCACTAACATACTGATAATGAAATGCCTTTTTGCATGAGATCCGATTGAGGTTGGCCAGCAGCGACTCACTGACCAGTGTAGACCGAACAGTGCTCTTGAGTACTCTTGCCAGTACAAGTTGACCAGATGATCCCGGAGAACTGGTTACCAGACTGATTGCAGAAAACTGATTGCTGAAAACTGATTGCTGAACTGATCATTAATAATAACTGAATGTTGATGATTGACTGCTGATTAGATGATTGCTGTTTGTCCAGATAAGTGAGTTGTACTTGTTCAAAAATAAAACGCTCACTGATGGCTGCTAACAGTCCTCCTTGCTTCCTCAACAGTACCCACAGATGCTATGGTGGCACATAGTCTGCCGTTCTTATCGTGCAAGTAGTAAGTGTACTCAATTTTTGTATGATTTCTTATGAGGGCAGTGCATGTTCCCTCCAGGTGGCATAATTGTTTGCTGACTGTACTCCTGAATTGCACTCTCCCTCCAGGTCACTGCAGAGCTCTGATACAAAGAGCAGGAGACTCTAACCGTGTTGCTTCCCTCTATATCCATATCAAACTTACCCTACATCAGTTCAACTAACTCCAGATGGTTGACTTTTGGATGATATAAGCGTGAAAAGGGCTATTCAATAGACTGTCGTTTTAGGATGGTTATTTCAAATTACTGTTCTTGCCGCTATTCCTAATTGCTGTTCTCCTGTTGCAGTTCTCAGGTTACCGCTTTCTGGCTACTAGCCTCCGAAAAGAATGTTGCTGCGATTACCGACCGGATGCTTGAATAGATGTTGGCTAGTTGTTGGTTGACTGTTGCACAAGGGCTGAAAAGTTGCTGGTTGGATTGTTGAGTCTGTCTTCCACCGGGAAGAAAAAGAAATGATAATAATAATAATAATAATAACCGATCCAGGTGTATAATAACCTTCAGGCACTAATGAGTGCTCAAACTCTTGAATATTGATTGAGTGTTTAGAGGAACAATGCGTAAGTAATAGTTCTTGGAATCTCCAATCGTGCCATTCTCGCTGGTCCTCTTTCTTCCTTGTTGCCCCCGACACGTAACCCCATCATTGGATTTGCAGAGTCGGTTCGTCAAGAAATTTGGCCTGGATGTTTCGATAAAACCCAATGCTGATTTTCAGTCATTATCCGAAATTAATCCTCCTGTGCAGGCTGTCTAACTCTACACAGATCGATCGAATGCTCGAGAGGAACCTGTAAAGGTGACTAATAATAGAGCTTATTGTCTTAGAACCTCAAATAACCCCGTCAAAGGAGAGAAAGTACCCGTGCCTCGCGCAATGTCCGAAGGCGCAGAAACATAGACAACTACCCATCTGAACAAAGTTTTTGTCCAGATCGGGGACTCCGAGCTCGGATTATTCGGGTTTGTCCTGACAGGTCACATTACATAGTTCRTACTCTTTGCATAGTTAGTCCAAGCTTGACTGAGTACCATTCAGACCAACCACTCATACACTCTGTGAAAGATAAAACGAAAGCTCTGAGAAGACAACTGCCCTGGTGTTCACATCGCGATCGAGATCATCTGAGGCGAAAACCTCTCGACGAAACCAGAGGAGGCAGAGTGTCCACAACGCTTTTCATGCCTCGGCTAAAGTCCGTCGGCTATAGTGGTACTTAAATCACACTCCCCAGAGTTGGGYTTTACCCCAACCCAGGTTGAATAGGCACTTAGTCGCCGTCCAGCAGAAACTTGGCAAGGACGTAAGAAATCCTCTTCARCACAGCCTTTCTCTTCCCCATACAAACGAAAAATCAAAGGCATTGATCATAGCCGATTGAGACCGTCTTTACGTTCTCCATCGCCATTAGTATCCTCCCAACGAGCTTAGGGAATAGCTCTGCAATAGCTTAACCGAACATCCACATTCTACCCGCAAAGGCATTCAATCAGATATTTACCTAATCACTCAAACACTTGCAAGCTCGATTACTCATGCAGTTAGTCTTTCTCAGGTCATAAGGGGAACTCATGCAACTATTAGCAAGTAGTCAACTAAATGACATATGCCAAACAATACAACCAAGCTCTCGTGCAGTCGCATGGCACAGTCAAGCCACTCAGTTGTATAACATAATCACTCTTTGCAGCCACTCGACGTAATCAAACCATGCAAAAAGCAAAAAAAAAAAGATCTAATTTCTAACTCGCGTCTATAGTCCTCTTTCTTTTCAGGGTTTAAGAATGTGAACATGGGGATTGCGTGAATTTGGTCTTGCAAGGTAATCAAGCAGGCTTCTCAACGTAAGTGAAACACCCAATATTCAAATGAGAATTACACCAATATTAAGAATATCCAACTTCTTCAACCTTACCGGTCACTCGGATTGGTAGCCTGTACATCAAACTTCTCCTGAAACCAGCGAGTTCTGAATCATCATTTCGAGTTAGGGCTACTCCCCTGTCCGCCGGCTTACCCCGCTTACAACTTAACCTTTGTGACGTTGCAATGTAGTCGGATAGTAACAACTGGTCACGTTGACTAATTAAATTAACAACCGCGACACTTGAAAATATATTAAAAATGCGGAACCGTGCCTAACTGGCGGAAAAGCCCTATGATCGTTTCA
This sequence comes from Chara braunii, assembly GCA_003427395.1. NCBI lineage: Eukaryota > Viridiplantae > Streptophyta > Charophyceae > Charales > Characeae > Chara > Chara braunii. The sequence continues at coordinate 48,912 of BFEA01001068.1, forward strand.
ACTACCCCGCCAGAGGTAGTATCATCAGGGGAATTCGCGTAACATGCGTACTCCTAAGAGATATATATATTCACAAAGAACCACTACACGTCTCTTTTCGACAGACCCCATCGTACTCACACAACAAAGGCTCCAGGGCAGATCAAAGACAGGAACTGAGCAGGTATCAGGCGGACGGGATAACACCCACAAGCAGACGAGCGAGACAGTGGAGGGAAACCCATCCATAACACAAGGGATCTAGAAACCGTTACAGCAGAGAACGGGGCGCAGGAAATTTGGAATTGAGGAAGAAACCGATAGGGAACAGGAAAGATCGTAGTGAGGACAGTACCAAGGAGAGGAGGCAACGGGGATAAAGCAGCCATGACCAAACGAGCCCTGAAAACCGTCATGTCGTGAAGAGTGAGGAGGTGATTGGAAGATAAATATGGTAGGATTCAGACCCACTGGACACAGACGGAAGAGCAGGAAAAACTCAGCATAGGTAAGGTTAGACACCCTTCAGAGAGACAAAGGAAGTGAAGTAGCCAAACCCCGAACCTGTCATATCTGATAGAGTGGCGGAAGTAGAAGCAAAGTTTGAAATTCGAAAAGGAGGAGGCGGTTGAAGTAAGGAGATCAGATGATGACAGGAGAGGGAAAGGAAAAGGTCAATGAACAATGACTTCCCGTGCTGATGCAGTCCAGGATGTCGAAACCACCAACGCCCGAGCGACGGGCCAAGTATGAAGCCGTATCACGGCTTACTGCAAAGTTCAATCATAGTTAGGGAAGGCTTCATATCGTTCCGCAGAGCAGGACCGAATGGAAGTGGTAGCAGCGTTGCAGCGATACGTCCCCGTACTAAAGAAGGAAAGTGGTGCAAATCGTGGCGTGCCGGAGCAGACACTTCCTCAGTTCGAAATGAAAGGACCAGGAAAGGTAAGTGGAGTAATAAATACTGTAGGATGCGCCGCCACGATTTACACCAGGGATACAGGTATCTAAACAAGCGGTACACACCGGACCCCCCCAGTGAGCTGAACCAACCTTGATCTCGTACCAAAACTCGGTCCACTGGTACCCGGCCCTATTCTACGTTAGCATAGGGCGTGGGCCTCGAGAACCCAAGTGCTACAAACCACCCTTCCCACACACCCAGCGAACTGAACGACATTACCTGTCCTTGTAACCAGAGTGACTGAAATTTAGGAGTCTAAAAAGGAGAAAATTGAGACCCACTGGTTCCAGACCCTTCCCCGATTGCGAGAAAATTTTCCCAGATACTTAATGAAGGATTGTAGGGGAAATTTTTTTAACCGCAGTTCCCTCCTC
>BFEA01001068.1:84400-94419 GCA_003427395.1 Chara braunii
AAAGACAAAGAAGATTGCAATCCCACATCCGCCTGCTTCCCCTCTCTCTCTCTCTCTCTCCGATGCGGACAGTCCGTCGTCTCGCATCCGCCCACGAAGTTGTCACCCCGCTTAGTCCGCATGCGCCCGTCAGGTTCGCCCGTGCGCCACAGGCCGCCATGGCCTACACGTCAACCCCGCACACTTGGCACCAACTCCTCAGGTCGTCTAACTCCCACATGAACTCACCTCTTACTTTGCTCATTAGTCGACCCTCACTGATCGCGCTAACCTCGAGCTTCCAAAAAAAAATTAGAGAGCTATCTAATCGCGCCGACGAAATTTATAGCATGCATGCGTGCACGAAGATGCGAGATTGCAGGGATTGAAAAGAGGAGCAAAGAAGGAAGTGCCTACGCTTGGTATGGCCAGATCGCGGCGTGGGGGACGTAGCCACTCCCCACGCATCGCTCTAGGTATGCACCGCTCAGGCCAATCAGATGCAACAAAAAGAAGGGAAAAAGGGTGGGAAGAAGGCGAGGGAGCAAGAAGAAAGATAGAGTTACAATGGAGCTCACCCATCGATTACAGTTGCATGCAAGATTAAGGGCGCCGCTTAGTCAGAACTTTGTTCCCGCCGCAGGAATATGCGCGCAAGAAAAAGGCGCCGCTCGGCAAGAAATTCAAAAAGTCCTAAATTCCTATCTGAACTCAAAATTGCAGCAGAAAAATTATGACGAGACAAAGAAATCAAAATTCTGAGAGCCCTCGGGGCTCGTTCTTAGTTGAAAGGAAAATTTAAAAACAAAAACCGAAAAGGTCCTGCGCGATCATCCCGCCAAAAATCTTTGTTCCCTCCTTCTACTTTCAGTAGAGCAAGAAAGAACCATCGCCAACCGTTATTGATCACGCCCAACGAGGCGCGCACACTCCACCGTCTGTCCCGGGCCTGTCCCACCGCCGCCGAAGGGGAAGGAGCAAAGCGAAGGAAAATAAAGAAGCGAGGACACTGACGCAATTTACCCGCCGACCCCACTTCCCGCAATTTGCCCAACCTTCCCATCTCAGGACCCCTCATTGTCATCGAGCAGAAAGTCGCGCGGCAGAGAAAGTGGTTCGTCACATATGTGACGCCAAGGGGGTTCCAATCTTGAGCAAGCTCCTGCTTGCTTGATGTTGTGACACGTGTCGATCGCTTTAATCGATCGACGAGGCGGAGCTCTCTACGTGCCACTTACCGTGTGATAAGAGTGTGGAAGTCATCCAACTTGGCATACACGGGCTCTATCCTGCAAGTTCCCCGGGAAGGGCAGCTAACCACGGACGGAGGAGGTGGTGGGGGATCTTGCCAATTTACACGTGTTATTCCCGTAGGATATGATCATGGGAATCCTCCTGCTGACACGTCATCAGATCCGATGGTGCGCTAATGACCCGCAGGGAGAGGATAAGGGAGTGGTTACATGGGGGCATGGCGAGGGGGAGGATCACTTCGGAGTGGGGGTCAGAAAGCCTCCATCCCTGCTACCGTCTCCGGCAGCTCTTGATATCTGAGAATGCGATGTATGTGGGGGAATCGATGGCCGCTATGCGGGAGAGAAGCGAGATAGTCGGGATAGAGGGTCGGAAAGGTGTGGAGCAGGGTCATGCGGAACTGATCATAGTCCTCGCACGCGGGGATAGTTCCCGGGATCATGCAGTAGACTTCGACCATGTTATGTCCCCACCATGCGACACTGAAGAGAAGGACGTGGAGGGAGAAGGAGGAGGCGGCGCATCTCGTGGTGGAATGCGGATACACCGTGACAGCGAGGCGAGTGGCGTAGAAGTGATGGAAGGTGGAAGTCGAGAAGGGGTTCCGAAGGAAGGAGACCGGGGTATCGATCTGCCGGAGGGTCAGGAAATCAAGGGGACAACGGGATAACGACCGAGGATGTAGCTCGATGCCCCTCATCGCCACGTGTTCGAACTGAGGGATGGGGGGAAGGGGAGGGGGAGTGGCTTTGTCACCTCCTTGCCGGCGCGCTTGAAGTCTCTGCAGGAGGGAGTTCATCTTCGATCGAGGGCGGCTTGGGATCTCTGGTCGGGTCCTCCGGGATTGGCAAATTAGTGCCGCTGGAATGCTCCAACGGTCGCTTCCCTGCCGCTATCTCTTTCCTTCGCTCGGCCACCGCGGGATCCTCTTCTCGGCCTTCCGCCTGGTCGGCCTCTCCTCCCAAACTTTCCCATTCGGACTCCTCTCCTTCTTCTTCTTCTTCTTCACTCACCGCCCCTGGCTCTTCTTCGCTGTACTCGCTATAGCTTCCCTCTTCTTCAGAGGTCTCTTCCTCCTCGTCCTCCTCCGTCACTTCCTCCTCTACCGCTTCCTCCTCCGACGCCGTTCGGGGCTGAAGTCGGGGGTTCAGATACTCCGCGCGTGATGGGTAGCTACATCTTCCCCCGCGATCCTCCAGGCAGGCCGACCATTGTAAGTACGACATTAAACTCCGCGAAAGCACGTGCGGTGCCAGATTCTCGTCGTGATGCGATATGATATCGGTTGGAAGATCGTCGAGCAGGTGCGCAAAGGGGACCAAGAGTTCCCACACGATCGTTTGGTGATGCCCTCGGTCTACGAATCCAAGAAGGTTTCCCTCCACCTCCGACCTCCAGGCTTGGATAATAAGCAGCTGCACACCCTCACTCGTGGCACGATGCTCACTGTCCTGAGTCCACGTTAGCTCGATCCTGACTAGGCACAAAGAAAGGGTGAAGTAATTCTCACACCATATCTCCCACTGCGATGGCTTGATAAGCGGAACTGTAAGCAGCCGCACACAGAAGGAGAGGCTGGGATGGAGGGTTGACTACCAGAAAGTGGGGAAGAAAGAGGGGAGGGTGAAGGTAGAGAATTGGGAACGGTTCATTGAGGGCGCGAGAAAGGGACGAGCGCAGGGAGAGAAACTGTTGGCCCGTGTCGGAGGGTGCGGATGCTGCCAGTGTCAATACTGTTGGTATTGACGACGTTTTCCCCTCGTCGTGCCAATAGCTGGTTCCAAGCTTGCGGCAATTCCTCGTCCCACTCCCTGAACGAGGTACGGATGGCCGTACGTGCTCTGGGATACACCGTACTAAGATCCCCGCTGAAGAAGACAACCGTCGAAATATGACTGATTCCTAGCGCCGAGAGTCGCCAATAAGTCGATGCTTCGGCCAGCACCTGCGCCCGACTGTTGGGGACCACAAAGCGAAACTCTGCTGCCGCGTGCACACCTGCAGTGCTGAAGAACTGCGCGAATCTGAGAACGTCGGAGCTGATGCGCGGATGATGGACTTGCCGGATCGTCGAGATGTTCCCTCGTGGCTCCAGCATACGTTCACTGAGGACCTGCTCCGTGGAAAAACTCATGGCGACGAGGAGGGAGAAGATGAGTGGGGAGAAGAAGGGGAATGAGGATTGTTGCCCTCCCACTCCGATTCCGAGATCGACCTGGTTGGGAAAGGGGGAAAAGAAGCTGAGAGATGGCGAAGGTAAGACACGTGGCGGACGATCGGGTGAGCCGCTCGGCTGCCTAAGGCTTCGGGCACCAGTCGCACCGTGTTCACCCTCTTCGGACCAAGCTCAATCACGCGAAATCGCCCGAATAATCGTGGCGCTAGCTTACCCTGGCGAGCACATTTCCTCACTTGCACCATGTTCCCTAATTTGTACTGAGGCCGTGGTCCCACGTTTCCGTTTCGGGCCTCGTAGCTACAGATTTGTCGTTCGCGGGCCAATTCAGTCATCCGCTATCGTTTCCGGGCCAACCTAGGGAGGGACCGTTCCATTAGTTCCAAGCGTCGCTTGGCCTTGTCCCGGGCCGTGGCCCTTGTGGGTCGTCGACCTAAGGCAGATTCCTCGTTAAGGCTTGGTATCGAGACAAATGTCAAGCTATTGGTGCGGAGTTGGAAGGGGCTCAGGCCTATGGATTCGTAGGGCGTTCCTCGATGGACCGCCAGAATGTGGTCCACAATATCGGGTCAGGGCCTCGTGTCCCTGGCCGCGATATTGCATCGAAGGGCGGTCTTAATTACCCGATTCGTGTTTTCTACTAGTCCGTTCAATTGCGACATGTGTGGTGCGGTGTTACCAATGGCGACCTCATGTATGACCAGTTTCCTCAAAACTTCTCCCCTAAAATCTGCCCCGTTATCCATCAGAATTTCCTCAGTGTCTTGATGCATCCCGAGGAAACGGTTGACATACCCCGCGATTTCAACCGCCTGTCACGTTCGGCATGGATATGCCTCGATCCATTTGGAAAAATGATCCACGAATACCAATAAAATTGAATATTCACAGCTATTCGGTCCAAGGGGCACCATTATATCGATCGTGTCCATACTAAGTCTTTGAAAAGGTTGTTCGACTACTGTGGGCACTATCGATCTTGGTTGCTGAATCGGCGCCTTGTCAGCGGCACAGACCTGACAGTTTCAGACGATGAATTTGACATCGTCACGAATATTGGACCAATACCATTCGTTTTTGTCGATCCCCGTTTCAATGATCCGGACGGCGAAGTGAGCTGGGGTATCTTCGTGGGCTGACTTAACCCAGTCATACCTCATGAACGGGTGTGGTACAGTCATCTAAATCCCACTACCGTCCGTCTTCCATTTTTCCAACCGTCCCTCGTTCCATCGATAATCCTGAGCCCTTTCATTGGCCCTCCTCCGGTCCTCCCTAGTGAAGTCTCGGAGCGGGTTCCCTACTACGGTCGCTATCAGGGCGACATCGGTCCAAACCTCAGCCCTTCTAAACCTTTGAGTTTTTTTTAATCCTTCTGACGTGGCGTCGAGGAATCGAGCCTCGGTCGGGATTTTATCGGTCCGACACAGGGGGCACAACCAATGCTTATTGCCGCTTCGGTATTGGATACAAGAGCCATGAGCTCTGGACACACACTGCCGACAATCTACCCATTCGACATACCCATCCCCACTAGGATGCATAGGGACCGAGTAGACCCGCGAAATCGCTTCACATAAATAACTAAATTTGTCGGGTAAAGAAAGAAAAGACGAAGTCAAGAGGGGAGAGAGGGGAGCATTGGAGTTACCTCCATCACCCATCACCACGTGCTTGTCTCACGGTGCGTGGGAGAACTGCCACCTGTCCGTACCGGGGTCCACTGGTTGGCTCCGGTTCCTTCCACGGGATGATTTCTTCACCCTTTGCGACCTTCGTTGGACGATGTAGTCGTGTCAACCCGTCCGCGTTTCCGTGCCTTTCTGTCTTCCGATGGATGATGTCGAAATCGTATTCCTGTAGCCGCACCACCCACCATCCAATGATGCCTGTGTAATTTGTGAGCCTTTTGAGGGCCAATAGCGGCTCATGATCCGTAACAAGGAGAAACTTTTGTCCGTACAGATACGGATGGAAGTGATGGATTCCCCAAACCACCACGTAACACTCTCCTTGCAGGGCCGAATCGTTCCTTCGTTCGTCTGGTACAGTACGGGAGGCGTACTCGATAACAATGCTCGTGTCCGTCGTTCCCTTTCTGTGCTAGAATAGCGGAGATTGCCTCGGGTTGCCAGTCCGTAATAAGGATAAACTGCTTTGTTGGGTCCGGCCGGATCAAAATAAGTGTTGTGGCCAGGGTCTCCTTGAGAGTGACAAAGGCCCGTTCGCACTCCTCGTCCCAACTGAGGGGCTGGTCCTTCCGTAGCAGGTTCGTTAAAGGTCATGCGGTAGCGGCGAACCCCTTGATAAATCGTTCATAATACGAAGTCAGTCCGAGGAAGGCTCGAACCTGCGTCAGCGACGTGGGAGTCGGAGCATCTCGGACAGCCTTGACCTTCCTCGGATCGGGCCGCAAACCACCCCGAGTCACCACGCAACCTAGGAACGAAATCTCAGGGAGAAAGAACTCGCTTTTCTCCAACGCGATCTTGAATCTGGCGTCCCTTAAGGCTCCCAGTGTACACTCAATGTGTTGCGCGTGCCCGTGGTAGGATTTCGAATAGACCAGGATGTCGTCCATGTACACAATGACGCAGAAAGTGATCATCCCCTGCGTCAGTCGAGTCTTGTTGACAAAATTATGAAATATCACATTCATCGCTCGCTGGAACGTGGTCGGCGCGTTGCAAATCCCCATCGGGCATCGAACCCACTGCCACGTACCTTCAAACAGAACAAAGGCCATCTTAGGCCGATCCTCCTCCTTAACCAGAATATGGTGAAACCCGTGGCGGATATCGAACTTACTGAAGTAGTTAGCACACTCAATCGCATCCAATAAATCATCAATCCGGGGAAGGGGGTATACATCTTTAATCGTGATATCATTCAGTTTTCGATAATCGATGCAAATGTGGACCGACCCATTCTTCTTCGGTACGAGAACTACTGGGAACGACCACGGTCCCGTAACCGGATCAATCCATCTGTTAGCCTCGAACTTTCTAATCCTCTGGAAGGCCGTTTTCCGTTCAGCGAGGGAATATCGATACGGTTTGCAATGGATTGGGGGGTGATTTCCAGTCTGAATCTTATGTTGGATTATTAGTGACAGTCCGATGTCCGTGTCTCCAGTCTGAATCTCGTGTTGGATGATTAGTGACAGTTCGATGTCCGTGTTCGTTACGCTAACTGCTCTATGATATTCCCTTAGGATTTCCGCAATCAGGCGATGTAACTCGTAAGGTTGCCCGTGGATAACGACCGTCACGTGTTTCATGCGCATCATCTTCGCGTCTCGTGGAGGCGAGGAGGAGATAAAGGAGTTATCCGACCGCCACGAGAACACGGTGGCGACCATCTGAGTTTCCTCTTCTCGGATAACCACGTGTTCTTTAGGGGTTATCCCATCCTCGACATCCCGGGAATCTATCGGTCATTCGGTGATTCGTATTCCCATCTCGAACAGCGAGGCTTCGGGATACCCAGGGGGTTCCGAAGCCCGTGTCTCTGCTCCTAGGCGTAGTAATCTCACTTCTTTTTCCATGGTGAGAAGCGATCGTGGAGGAATGCCCGTAACATCACAAAACGACCGTTTGTCCAGGTATCGTGGTAGCGGTGGGGCAGCTCCCTCGTATAGGGTCCGAGGGGGTTCCAAAGAATCGGGCATCCATGACACCTGTACTAACGGATCTCCTAGGATAAGGGCCCGAGTTCGTCGGGCTGCCTCGTTGCTAAATACGAACGTCTTCATTGTTTTCTGTCGAACCGGGGAATGGATTATCCGTAGTGCTAGTTCGAGAATCTACGGGTCGTTCTCTTCCTCACTTTCGGAGGTGATCAATGGCAAAGAAGCCTCGTTTTCTTTAGTGTTGGAGTCGTCCGTGGATTCTTACCATCGTATCATTCGCAGAACCGTGCCAGGTTCCTGTCGTTGTCGCTCGACCATCGAGGCTGCCCTAAGAGTGAGACGCATCATAATGGTGTACGCTTTTCCTCCTATGTTGTTGAGGATAACGGCTCGTCGTTCAAAATCCAGCGTGGCTCGCAACGTGATGAGGGTCGATAAACCGACAAGAACGTCGTACGTGTTCAAATTTAGGACCACCACGTCACCTAAGGCATTGACCTTACCGATGAGGAAGGCTACATTCGCCATCCTCCCTATGACTCGGATCTTGCCTTCATCAGCGGAGACGAAGTGATCGCCTTCCGCGAGTGGGATCACATCTTTTCGCCTGCCGGCCCGTTCGACTACTCGCAAGGAGATGGCCAAGACCGCGGCTCCGGTATCAAGGACCTCGCTATAGGGGTTTCCCCAAACTTCCATGTCGCATTCTGCGGATTTCCATGGAAGTGCCCGGACACGTATAAAGTGATCGTCTTTCTAGATTAGGCCCATTCGAACAAGCTCTGAAGTACTCGATATGTCAGATCTTGGCTCCTTGGCGGGGGCCTTTCCTTTCGCAATCGTTAGTCTGGCAAGGGCGAACCATTTTCGGTTCCCCTTGCAATGTTGTAGCATCTGATCGTTAGCTTGTTTGGAAATGGACAACAGGTGTCCAATTGGTAGGGGAATATGGTGGTCTAGCCCTCGAACGATATCTAGAACGTCGATTTCTCCTGTGACGAACACGGGTCCTCCCGTTTCTATCTCGTTCGGGAGGGTCTCCATTCCGATACTTCGTTATGGTCGGGGGCGGGCTGAATGGCCCAGATCATACCGAGGCCTGGATATCCTACTGATAGGTACTGATCAAGCAGGATGAATTCGGCTGCTTCCTCCGTAGCCCCTGATGGGCTCACACCATTGTCTGTTTCTTCCACTATCGTAGCCACCCGACCAGGTCCGTTAACGATCGGGGCCGCCGCCACTGGCGCTGTGCCGATCCTGGGTTGTGCAGGTCGGTGGGGGCAGTCCCGGGCTATATGTCCTGGCTGGTGACACGTGTAACAAACACTTGTGTTGGCTACTGCCCCTCCTATTGTTAGGGCAGGGGCTGCTCCTCGCATTCCTGTGGATGCCCTAATGGTAATGGGGCGCATCGACCTCATCGTCGATTCGATTCGTGCATTGTGCTCACGCTGCTCCTTCTTACTTCCCTGCATCAAATTGACTAACGTTCGAGTTAATTCTAATATAGCATTGGATTCGATAGGCTTTGCGGGGACGCTTGGGGGAAGCGATGGTATGATCGAGGTGGGTAGTCTTGCGACTGTATCGGGTATCGACCTTTTGGCCGCGACCTGTTCTAGGTAGGTGACGGGTCCGGAGACGAAACCCATATTTTCGAATTTGTTCTGAAGTGATGCCATCTCAGCTTTCGCCCGAGCCAGCTCCGAGGAGTCCCCTTCCTTGGCGTGATCTTTGCTTTCTAGGAAGTTGGCGGCGAACTTTCTTTCCATCTCCTCGGCTCTGTCCATAATCTGCTGCATGGTATGGTTGATAGGGGAGAACTGCTTTCGCAATTTTGCTCTCATCGCCCGACTTCGAAACCCATCGATAAACAAGTCTCTACCTATTTTTTCGTCTCTCTTGGACTTGACAAACAACCTATAGAACCGACTACGATATTCTAAACGGATTCAAGCGGTTTCTGCATACGATCTTTTATCATAAAGAAAGCCTGTTCAGGGTGAATGTAGTCGAACCGATTTAGGAAGTTTTTTTCGAAGGTCGGGAGGTCAATCCAGGCGTAGGTACTGAACCAATGCGTCGTTAGCTCCTCCCAGTCGGGGGGGGATGTTGATCCGGGCTTCATCGTTATCGTACTGTTGAGCCCGTAAGGTGGCCAGCCATGCCCCAGCCAGGTGATGCGCAGGGTCGAAGAGATACAAATCAGGGGGAGCCGCCGGTGCGCAAACTCGGACAGGTGGTGCAGGGACAGGTGCCCCGCCCAATTGTACATTTACATTTGACGCTTGATTGGCGTTCATATCGACGACCTGTCTTCTGACCGATCGATTCCTAAGCACTATAGGATCGCGTCGAGGCGTGTTCCGCTGTCTAGGTCGTCCTCTATTCGCCAGATCATCTTAGCGTCTATCCTGCCCACTTCCTTGTGAGTTCGCCACGTGTCGACTCCGTTACCAACCTCACGCTCAACGCGACTTCCTGACCGGAGTGGGATGGGGGCCCAGAAGTGCGAAAAAGGGGTATGCCAAGGATTTTTGGGGATTTGGGGTGGAGTCCCAGGTCGGAACTGATATCTCTTGTGGCAAGTCTCAGGGGTAGGAGTGCAAGTGTCTTTTGGCTCAGAGTTGGGGTGATGATCGATCGTGCTGCCTGGGCCGGGGCGGGGTGTTACGAGCGTCTCTTTGGGAGTGTTCGTACCGCTGCCAGTCGTCGCAAGTTTCGGGGTCCGACGAAGACGAGTTGGGTTCTCGTCGCTCGGTCCTGGGGTGGGCTCGTCGTGCAACCCTCACCTGCCAATGCTCGTCGGGCTGCTGAAATTCCGAGCACGGCGGCCGAGGCCAGAACCGGGCTATGAAATCCCAGGGGACCACGAGTAACTGGTGGTAAGGGAGGACGGTATAGTAGGGCGGGAAGTCAATGGTGATGGCCAGGGTTGTCGAGCCCCGGCCCCAGGGTCCCGGCGGGGGTCCCGAG